>CM069166.1:15485841-15501988 GCA_035221665.1 Okamejei kenojei | reverse complement strand
GTGGTTAGATATTTTGGAAGGGGGGGATGACAATGGGAATGTTAAGTAAGTAGATATGATGTTATTATTCGGGTAATTTTGTTTAATAAATTATAATCGGTTTATATGGGTAAGTTTTTAAATAATAAATGTGTGTGTAAGTATGTAAGTTAAAGGATGAGGATAAAGAAATGGTAGTGATAAAGTAGGAGGGGGGAGGGTTATTGAAGGTAATTTGTTGTGGGTATTGTTGTTATGGTATGGTTGTGAGAGTAGTTGGAGTGAGAGAGTGTTGAGTGTGAATGTTAAATTCAATCCTGAGCTAAGGAGTCTGTGTTTGTTTGGTTTGCATGTGCTCCTCAGTAACCTCGTGGTCTCCTGAAATCCTCGCCGACTAGCCATCCCCGCACCGACTAACACTATCCTAACGCACACGGGGCGCGCGCGAGAGTGACAATGTTTACCCCAAGCCAATTAACCGACAACCCTGATGTGGGATAAACTTGAGCCACCGAGAAAACCCACGCAGGTCACGGCGAAAGTAAAAACTCCGTACAGACAAGCACAAAAGCCGGAACGTAACATGCATTCCACTTTTAAGAAAGGAGGTAGAAGACACACACACGGGTAATTCAAGAACCAATTAGCCTTACATCGTAGTGGGTGAAGATGCTCGGATTGAATTATTAAAGATGTTTATAGCAGCGCATTTGAAAGTCAGTGACGGGATCGGTCCAAAGTCAGCATTGATTTGTGAAGGTGAAATCATGCTTGACTAATCTTCCGGAACTTTTTGAGATGTCACCAGTATAATGAGATGAAGGAATAGCCAGTGGATGTGGTGGTATCTGACTTTCAAACAGCATTTGACAAGTCCCACACCAGAATTATTGTGCAAAATTAGAGCACTTGGTATTGAGGACACAGGATTGACAAGGATATAGAACCCTGTTGGCACAGGAACAAAGGATAGGAATAACGGCCTTTTCAGAATGGCAGCATGACCAGCTTGGGGTGCCGTAAGGCCATGCTGGGACCCTCCAGTTGTTTACAATATATATTAACATTTAGACAGGAAATAAATTAACATCTCTAAGTGTTGCGGATGACACAAAGCTGGGGTGCAGTGTGAGCTCGAGGAGATGCTAATGAGGCTGCAGGTACTTGAATAGTTGTGTTGAGTGGCAGAAACATGCAATCAGTATAATGTGATAAATTGAGGATAAGTCCACTTTGTGGCAGATCAGAAAGGCATTATTATCTGCATGGTGTCGTATGCGAGAAGGGGAGGCCACCAGACCTGGTGTGCTATACATCATCACTGAATTAAGCATGTTAACAGCAGCAGTAAGAAAGCAATGCAGTTGCCTTCATTGCGAGAGGAATTTGATTTAGGAGCAAGGAGACCTACTGCAGGCCCTGGTGAACCGCACCTGGAGTATTTGGGTCCCCTAATTTGAGAAGACATTATTGCATTGAGGAGTGAAGCTTAGGTTCAACAAGGTTAATTCCTCGGAAGGCCGACCAGACAAATGAATGAACGAATGGTCACTGGCTTAGAATCACTAGAATTTAGAAAAGGAGGGTAATTAATATAAACACATAAAGATTCTTAAGGATGGACAGGGTAATGCAGAAAAGAATGTTCCCGTGTTGTGGAGTCCAGACCAGAGGGTCACAGTTAAGAATAAGGGGTAGAGCCCATTTAGGACTGAGATGAGAACATCTTTCACCCTAGAGTTGTGAATCTGTGGAATTCACTGCCACAGAAGGCAGCGGCGGCCATTCCCCCAATTTATTTCAAGAGAAGTTAGATTTACTCTTAGGCTAAGGGATCAGGGATATGGGACAAAAACAGGAACGGGGTTCTATTGTGGGTTGAATCACCACAATCATATTGAACGCGGTGCTGGCTTGAAGGGACCGAATGGCCTACCTCCTGCACCTAATATGTTTAGTGAGGATCAACCCGGTCTCTGATGCTGATCAGCAGCAAAACTCTCCGCCGCACCACCGAGCCGTCCAAAATTGATGTCCATCCCATACCGAACTGGGCTTCCTCTGCGTGTGAGGCGAACATGATAACCTTCCGCACAAACAGAAGACACACCACACATATTTATAATCACACAAAGTGACCTAAACAAAGA
This sequence comes from Okamejei kenojei, assembly GCA_035221665.1. NCBI lineage: Eukaryota > Metazoa > Chordata > Chondrichthyes > Rajiformes > Rajidae > Okamejei > Okamejei kenojei. The sequence goes on along the minus strand of CM069166.1, from coordinate 15,499,859 downwards.
AACTATAAATGCATGTAGAGTCCTTTGCCCAGATTAGGAGAATGGAGGACCTGAGAACACAGGATTTTTAAGGAGAAGAGGAAACAATATAATAGGAATCCGAGGTAAACATTTTACACACAAAGGTGTGGTGTATGGAACAAAGCTGCCAGAGGAGGTAGTTGAGGCTGGGACAATCCCAACATTTAAGAAACATTCGTAACAGGACATGGATAGGACAGGTTTGGAGGGATATGGACCAAAGTCGGGCAAGGTGGACTAGTGTACAGGGGCATGTTTGGCCGGAGTGGGCAAGTTGGGCTTAAGGGCCTGTTTCCGTGCTGTAATCACCCATGACTCTAATGAACTCTAGTTGCATTGTGGTACTCAGTGTGATGAGAGAACAAGTCACCCATTAGACAGAAAGAACCTACCTAACAACTCTGCTCGGCGGTGGCAATGAAGCTGACGTCCGTTCTCCCTCATTTTCCAACCGATAGCAGTTCCTGAGTGTAAAACAAAAATGTAGATCATAGCACAACTTGTCTTGTACGTTTTGACCAGAAACAGAAGCGGACAAAAGCACATTGTCCAAGGAAGACAGTGGTGTCAGTGCTCCTGAACGCGGGGAGTGGGCTTTCACCAGCAACAGACTTTACATCAATGGAGGAAGGTACTGCAGATGCTGGTAGACAGTAACTGCGCCCGCCAGCAGTCCGTTTGTCTTTTCTTTATTTGTTTTCTTTTGTCCTTTGTTTTTTAGTTTAATTCATTTTTGTTTTAGTTGTGTATGTTGGGGGGAGAAACTTCCTTCGGGGGGATGTGACACTTTTCTTTGTCGTATCCCCCGTCTCCGTGGCCGTCTCCGTCTGTGCGCCGAGGCCTAATCGCGGAGCTGGCGGCCTCCAACTGGGACCGAACCTACCTCGAGGCCTTACCGAGGCAGAGGCCCGGGACCAAACCGAACGCGTGGGCTGGCCTCTAACAGAGGCCACGGCCCAGTGGGCTGCGACGTCGGAGCTCGCAGGTCCCAGGTTGGTGACCGGCACTCAGGAGTCTCCCGCAACGAAGGCTTTGTCCGCCCCGTGCGGCCGCGGGAGTTTGACCCGCCCGTTCGCGTAGCTCGGATTTTCGTCCGCGGGATTTACCATCACCCGGCCGGGGTCACAACATCGGAGGCCTGGATCGCTTCAACACAGAGGAAGCAACAAGGATGGAATAGACAAGGACATTAAAGCTTTTGCCTTCCATCACAGTGAGGAGGGCCTGGTGGACTCACTGTGTGGTTGTTAAACTGTGTTTAAGTTGTGTTTTGTTAATTTTATTCTATGTTATTACTGCAGGATTTGTAATTTTGTTCAGAACTGAAAGGTCTGAATGACAATAAAGGACACTTTGACTTTTACACCAAAGATAGGCACAAAAGCCGAGTAACTCAGGCGGTCAGGCAGCATCTCTGAGAAAAGGAATAGGTGATGTTTTGGTCGAGAAACCCTTCATCAGACTGAGATTCAGGGGAAAGGAAACTGAGGTATGAAAAGGCTGAGAACATAAACAGAGCCGGCAAAACCGATGATCAAGAAAAGTGGAGCCCACAATGGTCCGTTGATTGCTGGAAGAGGTGATAAAAAAGGATATCTGGAAGCAAACAGTGGAACAAATTTTAAGACTAACTAGGAACTCAGCTATGTTTAGTTTAATGCACGTGTACCGAGGTACAGTGAAAATCTTTTGTTGCGTGCTAACCAGTCAGCGGAAAGACAATATATGATTACAATCGAGCCTTTACAGTGTGTAGATACATGATAAGGCATTAACAATAAGTCAAGGTAAAGCTGGCAAAGTCTGATCAAGTATAGCTGAGGGTCACCAGGACCTGGCAAGACAACTAGGGTGGTAGGGGCGAGAGAGAGCAAAGCAAGGGTTACTTGAAATTAGAGAAATCAATATTCATACTGCTGGGTTTAAGCTCGTTATTGGTGAAGACGACTTCAACTTTGGCAAGAGGTTCAAAACGGGGATCTTTCCTGTACCAGAGGACAATCAAGAGACTGGTGCTGCTCTGGTCATCATTTCCTCATTCCCACCCCGCACTGTCATCACCAATTGACTAGTCAATAAATATCTCCCGCACCTCCAAAGACATACTGGATTGCAGGTTAATTAGCTTGTAATAAAAAGGGGAGATCTCATGAAACCCACCGAACAATGAAAGCCTGAATGGGAGAGGATGTTCCCAGTAGTGGGAGAGTCTAGAAAAAGCTTACACACCTTTAGAATGAAGATGAGGAGGAGTTTCTTTATCAAGGGTGGTGAATCTGTTGGAATTAATTGCCACAAGACACTGCGGAGGCCAGACATTGGGTGTTTTTAACCGTGGAATATCTTGATTTATTAAGGCTGTACAGAGGTTTATGGGAGAAGGCAGGAGAATAGGTTTAGATGGAAAAATAGATCAGCCATGATTTGGATGGCAAGAGCAGACTCGATGGGCCGAATGGCCTAATCTGCTCCTATTCATGGTCCTTTTCTCATCCCCTCCCTTCACACGAGGGCCAATATACAGTGTTATACAATATACAAATGAACCTTTTTCCCTGTAAGGTTCCTACATTTTACCCCAAGCAAGGAAGGTTTGTGCCTGAGATTATTTTCCAAGGACTTTTAATTTTCTTGGATGATAAGGAGGATGAGATGAAAGGTAATACAAAATGACCAAATGAAACATAGAAATAGGTGCAGGAGAGGGCCATTTGGCCCTTCGAGCCAGCACCGACAATCATTGTGAATCATGGCTGATCATCCCCCAATCAATAACCCGTGCAGCATTCTCCCCATATCCCTTGACTCCACTAGCCCCTAGATCCCTAATCCAACTCTCCTCTCTCTTAAATCCATCACAGTGAACTTGGCCTCCACTGCCCCTGTGGGCAGGAATTCCACAAATTCACAACTCTTCTGGTGAAAACGTTTTTTTCTCTCACCTCAGTCTTAAATGGCCTCCCCTTTATTTTAAGACAGTGGCCCACCTGGTTCGGACTCCACTCGCCCAACATTTGGGAACATTTTTCCTGCAACTATCTTGGTCCAGATCCTTTTATAATTTAGATGTCTATCTATAAAGATCCCCCCTCATCCCTTCTAAACTCCAGTGAATACAAATGAGAGGAATAGATCTGGTAAATGTCCTTTTAGCCAGAGTTACGGGGATTGAGAACCAAGACATGGGTTTAAGTGAGGGGGAAAAAGTTAATAGCACCTGAGGGGTAACTCTTTTTACACAAAGGGTGGTGGGCAGATGACAACGAGCTGACGAGGAGGTAGTTGAGCAGGTACTAGCGCAACGTTTAAGAAGCATTTAGACATCTTTATTATGGAGAAACGGACATATTCCTTGAGAGTCAAAGGAGAAGTTCATTTGAGAAGATCTGGGAAAAATGGTCCCGTTTATTTAGCATGACACCAACTTGATAAATGCCCAGAGCTAGATATGGGAAGATGGTGTTTATAAGAGACTAGATGGTATGTTTGTGTGAATTTTTTTTTTTTGTTGATAAAAAAAACTTCCAGGTAACTAATCAATGTAACGTTTTTTTAAAATTTTGGTAAGTTAACCACACGGTCTTATTCATTTAAAAATTATTTACCTTCTTTTTTTTCCCCAATCTATTTATTTTTACTTTGATTGTGCTTTTCTTATTTTGTTTTATTTTAAGGTGATGGTGTTCCACTGTTTTTGTATAGATCTCTGAAAAATCAATTAAAATGTAAGTTTAACAAAAAAAGAAGCATTTGGACAGTACACATGATAGGACAGGTTTAGAGGGTTTATGATGGGCCGAATGCAGACAGGTGGGACGGGTGTAGATGGGCATAGTTGGTCGGTGTGGCTAGTTCACTGAAGGACCAGTTTCCCACGCCGTTGGACTCATACATTTTTCCCGCGAGACCCAGCAGGGAGAGCAAAACGTTCTTTATTAACGAAATAACACTTGATACGCCGTAGACTTAGTCGGGAATAAACGTGTAAGCCTGCTGTGCTTCGTGAGGAGCACTAACTCTAACAGACAGAAAAGCCCGCAAACTCCCCTAACCCCCCCCCCCAGTCCCGACCAGTGAGAGCAGTTTCTGAATACCCCTTCACCACAAAGTGCTGCTACTGATCATAGTCATAAGAGTAGAACCAGAGTGGAAACAGGCCCTTCGTCCAACTTGCCCACACTGACCAACATCGTCCCACTACACTAGTCCCACCTGCCTGCATTTGGCCTATTGACCATGATGTTTGTAAGGAAGCAGAGAGCCCTGACCCAGAGGAGACCGGGTCAGTGATGGCTCCACCTGAAGGATTTCATTGAGTCTGATTGAGACTTCCAGTTTGAGCGGCCAAACTGTGCAGCCAATTCCCAGCACGCTGGGACACATGTCCGTAGCGCTGGCTAATCAGGCACTTCAAGCTACTTAACCTAAACCAACAGAACATGTGTCGAGGAAAGATCATAATATCATTATGATAGCAGAATTAGGCCATTCGGGCGCCATCAAGTCTACTCCCCCATCAATCATGCTGATCTATCTCTCCCATCCCAACGCAGTCACCTCCTTCTCCCTCATAACCTCTGACACCCGTACTAATCAAAATATATCTTATCTCTGCCCTTAAATCTATCCATCCCCCATCCATCCTATCCATCTACACATCTATCCATCGATTCCATCGATCCATCTCTGACGACCTCCACCGCCTTCTGTGGCAAATATGTCACCAATTCACCACCCCTCTGACTAAAGAATCCTACGAAACGAACTGCAGATGGCTGGTTTAAATCGAAGGTAAATCACAAAATGCTCTGGAGTAAACTCAGTGGGTCAGGCAGCATCTCGAGAGAAGGAACGGATGAACGTTTCGGGTCAAACTCCAGCCGAAACGCACCATCCTTCTCGCCAAGATGCTGCCTGACCCCTGAGTTACCCATTATTTTGTGTCTACCTAAAGTAATCCCTCCTCATCTGCTTCCAAAAAGAACGACCTTCAATTCCGAGGCTATACCTCTAGTCCTAGACTCTCTCACTAGTGCCAAACATCCACTCTATAATAGCCTTTCTCTATTCTGTACATTTCAATAGTCCCCTCCAGTCTTCTAAATCGCCAGTGAGTAATACAGGCCCAGTGCCATCCAAATGCTCACCAATAATTTAACCCTACTCATTCTGGGCACTAAACTGGAATCGAAAAGCACGCAGCAGACATCTCAGTCAACTCTCACAAACGCCTTCCGCCCTCCACTCCTCCCCCCTCACTTATCTGCATCCTCTTAAACCCATCCCTTCAAGTAAGACAGTTCCTCAGTCCCTCTCTCCACTCTCTGGTGACGTTTCTAAGCAAAGCCGAACCAAGTCCTATAAGAGCTGCATCATGGCTTTCTTGCTCATATATTCAATGCCTCCTAGCAATGAATGTCAAGCACACCAGATTCCTTTGTTGCCACCCATTCTATTTGTGTCACATTGGCGCTGCAGGTAGAGTTGCAGCCTTGCAGCGAATGCAGCGCCGAGACCAGTTCGATCCGACTGCGGGTGCTGTCTGTACGGAGTTGTACGTTCCCCCGTGACCTGGCGTGGGTTTTTCTCTGAATCTTCGGATTCCTTCTCCACACTCCAAGACCTGCACGGTTTGTGGGTTAATTGGCTTTGGTAAAAAATGTGAATGGTTTCTCCGTGGATTGTCACCTTGTCGTGGTGGAGAAGCTTGTGGTGGACCTGAGATCCTGAGAGCGATGCCGTCTGAGCTGCGCTCCTGGTAGGGCCACCAATGCGGTTGGGGTATAGTGTCTAGGGGGAGGTCTCGGACAAAGACCAATCCAACCAAGACCCAATTGGCGGAACAGGCGGAGGACGATGGCTGACCTTAGTGGAGCGTCCCAACAGCTGGGAAGGTGGATGAAGCTGCAGCAGAAAAGGTCCCCCCGGTCATCTGGACTCCACCACTAGGAATCCTTGACCCAGATCAGTCAAGACCGTGGGTGCCTGTCTGCACCAAGTCTCTCCACGTTAAACAAAGTCACACACAGGCGTACCCTCCATACCCTGGAGACTCCCATCGGTGGGTGACAGGGGGGGGGGGGGGGGGGGGGGGCCATGACCGAAAGGGTGCCTAAGAAATGTAAAAATTGTCCCTATTGGGTGTAGGATAGTGTTAATGTGCGGGGATCGCTGGTCGGTGCGGACTCAGTGGGCCAAAGGGCCTGTTTTCACGCTGTATCTCTAAACTAAACTAAACTCCACTGAGCTATGAACTTGGACTGCAAGATCCCCCTGCACTTCGATGCTGTTAAGGCTTTTGACGTTTACTCAGGAGGTGCAACTCCTCACGCTTGCTCGGTTAAACTCCATCTGCCATTTCTCTGCCCATCTCTGGAGCTGATCCACTCCCACTGTATCTGCTGACAGCAGTCCTCTCTGTCCGCAACTCATCCCATTTTAGTTTTGTCAGCAAACCTTTAAATTAGTCATTAATATCATCACACAGCAAAGATCCAACGTGAAAAGACCACAAGACATATATCCAGTTAGCATCTGGTCATTGTTGCTAGGGCCTGCCCAATTTGGCAGCTGCACGTGTTGGTAGGAGCTGCAAGACGCTGGTTTACACTGGAAGACAGACACAAAAAGCTGGAGTAACACAACGGGACAGGCACAACTCGGGAGAGAAGGAATGGTGGCCTTTACTTCAGAACTGAATCAGTGGAAAGGGAAAAGAGAGATAAAGACAGCATGAAAGGAGATATAAAACAAATGTTTGAAAGAAATGCAAAAAAGTAACGATATAAAGGAAATAGCCATTGTTTGCAGTGACTGTTTGCTAGGTGAGAACGAGAAACTGGTGCGAAGGGGGGGGGCGATGGGGAACGAGGGCAAGCACAGGTTACTTGAAGTTAAATAACCAATATTCATCACACTGGGTGGTAAGCTGAACTTCCCGCCATATACAAACGGTAGACTGGGTTTTTCCGCTGAACACCTTCGCTCAGTCCCACCTGGACCTACCTGATCTCCTAAGTTGCCAAACAACACTTTAATTCCACTTCCCATTCCCACACTGACCTGTCTGTCCAGTCCTCCTCCATTGTCAGAGTGAGGCCCAGCGCAATAGGAAGGAACAGCGTCTCATATTTCACTTGGCAGCTTACACCCCCGTGGTATGAACATTGATTTATCAAAGTACTAAGGTCTGTAAGATGTTTCCACAATGGGTGAATCTAGGACCAGAGACTATACCTCAGAATATAAGAAAACTTTTTCAAAAAGGATTAAGAGGAATTTATTTAATCAGAGGGTGGTGAATCTGTGAATTCTTGGATACTTTTAAGATGTAGATAGATAGATCTTGATTAGTAACGGGTGTGTGAGGGATAATGTGATTAATCCCTTTAAAGAAAGGAGTCTTTAAAGAGAATTCAAACAGAGAGGGGCTGGAGAGAGGATTCTGACACAGCAGTGTCTGAAGTTGCCAGACCCATCCCTTTGATAAGGAGAGAGGCAATTGTTAACAAGCTAGAGAAGGGGTTGATGTAGAGAGATCCCTATCAGTGGAAAGGAGTGATAGGAAGGAACACACTTGTCACTATAGCATAGAGCTTTAGTACTGATAAAGAAAACTGAGAGGGTTTCACTAGGAGGTGAGTAAAACTGGGCCAGGTCATGATCAACTGAGCATGCTTAATAGAATACATGAGTATTAAAACACACCCCTGGTCAAAAATTGCTCATTACCATGACCATGTTTTGAACATGCAATGTATTAATGGTAGGTGCGAGGGGATGTACGGTGGGAGGTACCTACAGATTGTGCACCTCCGACCCTGATTGGAGAAAGGTCCGGAGGGGAGATTGAATGTAAGATTTTGTGTATAAAGGGGGATGATCTCTCTGGCTTCGGTGTGTCTCGAGTTGGAGAGGCACCCGGTCTGCAGACTCGTAAAATAAAGAAATCTCTTGCTTCCAGGATTTAGTCTTTGAGTATTAATTGTGAGCATAAAGGGTATCTCACAGGTGTGAGGGGTTATGGGGAGAAGGCAGGAGAATGGGGTTGAGAGGGTGATATAGATCAGCCATGATTGAATGGCAGAGCAGACTTGATGGGCCAATCGGCCTAATTCTGCTCCGATACCTTATGAACATCAGATAACCTGGTCTGAAGAAGGGTTTCGGCCACTAATCGTTGCCTATCTCCTTCGCTCCATAGATGCTGCTGCCACCCGCTGATTTCTCCAGCATTTGTGTACCCTCGAGTTTCCAGAACTGTTAGTTCCTTCTTTTAACAGAATAACTGTTCACCTGCTTCTAAATATGGGTTGTTGGTAGGGACGTACGCCTTGGAGGGGAGATTTAGCTTTTAGTTTAGTTTAGAGATACAGCATGGAAACAGGCCCTAGACCCGACCGAGTCTGTACTGACCAGTCATCCCTGCACACTAGCGCTATCCTACACCCACTAGGGGCAATTTACATTTATACCAAGCCAATTAACCTGCGAAACTGTATGTTTTTTGGAGTGTGGAGAGAAAGAGAAAGATCCCTTTCCTCTGTTCTCGGGAGTTTAGAAGGATGAAGGATATCTTATTGAAACATATAAGATTATTAAGGGTTAGGCTACAGGCAGGAAACTTGCTCCCGATGTTTTGGGGAATTCCCGAACCAAGGGTCATAGTTTACAGAATAAGGGTAGCCAATTTAGAATGGAGATAGAGGAAAACACTTTTCACGCAGAGAGTTGTGAGTGTGGAATTCTCTGCCCCAGAAATGGGGCCTAAAATTACCCTTGAATCTGCTCATGTCCGTACTACGTCTTTTTCGCCGGTGAGCTAAATCTGCGCGGACGCTGTAGGATCTGTGGTTTCAAGCATAGACTTTAAATGCACGGACAAAGTGCACTCCCCCTCCCCCACAATCCCCCATTCCCCACCCATCACCAATCACTGACCAAGTGTAAGAAATGGCTTAACCTTTGGCGCTAATATTGAGGCCCTAACCGCCCTCTGCTGCGCCACCAGTGCCGCCGGACCCGCTCCATGAGATTTTAGAAGGGTGAGACACAAACCTGTAGGTACTTAAATCTCTTGTCCTTCAAAAACTCTTCCCAATGTCAGCGTCCAGCCCAGCATCACCTATGGAGGTTTGTTCCACTGAATGGGTTCCCCACTAACCCAAGGAATATTCCAAAGGCATGAAATGCACAAAAACATGCAAGAATCTTTCAATTCCACAATTCAAAATTATATTCTTGGGTATTACTGGTGAGGCCAACCCTGGAGTAAGAGGAGTAGTTTCTGGTCAGCCAGCTATACAAATTATTTTTGAGTTCTATGTTTTTCCCACTTTCTCTCTTCCATCCACCCCACTACACACAGAGGTCATATTACAGAGGGTCCAATAGCCGACAGACATGTCCGTTCTGTGGGAGAAAACCGGAGCACCCACGCGGCCCACAGGGGGATCGTACAAACTCCGTACAGACAGCACCAGTGGTCAGGATGGAACCCGGGTTTCTGTCGCTTGAAAATATAGTTTTGAAATGGTTTGGAAATGCTGAAGCCCTGTTGTCTTTGGTTTGGAAATGCTAAAGCTGTGTTGCCTAATTAAAGTTGCCTTGCCTAATTAAAGTTGCCTTGCCTAATTAAAGTTGCCTTGCCTAATTAAAGTTGCCTTGCCTAATTAAAGTTGCCTTGCCTTCTATATAATCTAAATAGTCTAATCTCGACCACTTCCTGTTTGCGCGCGTTAAATTGATTTTAGAAAAAACCTAAAAACACATAACAAGCAGTGATTTTGGGCCATCTTATTCAGAAATCCCCCTCCGCATCAACAGGTGCCGAGGAATTTTTCCCATCGATAAAATCAAAATCACGTCATGAAGAAGGCCAACGCCCCCTTCTAAATGAAGGTGCCACGCAAGGCCCACAGGGCCAAACGCCCTATCAGGTGGAAGGGGGGGAGGGACTAACAAGCCCAGAAGTGTGGGCTTGGCTCATCTCTGCAAGATGGAGGGTGGTTGTGGAGGGAGTGTTCAGCGCCTCTCTGTGATCGTTCAGGGTATTTGCTCGTGGATTTGACTCACCGAGGACTTCTGCGCGGATGAGCAGGGCAGACTACAGTGCATGATCGATATGGACGTTAGTGGGGGGGGGTGGGGGGCCTGCATCCAGTTTGGCGACTGCAGATAGACAGATCTTAATTTCAAGAATAGCCATGAGTCAACTGCCAGCCCACCAGCCGTGAGTGATGAGCCGACCAGGCACAACAGGCTTGAGTGACTGAGCCGCCAGCACAATAATCCATTCTGCCACAATGTTCATACTAGCCCTCTGGAACCATCCCTTCAGCCCACAACACCATACTAGCGCTCCAGAAAACCCACTCCCACTGGCCATCATATTGGAATTGGTGAGTGGTGGAAATTTGCATTGGGGACCAGCCCTCCCATGTGATGCAGGGACCCAATATATATATATCATATATATATAAATATATAATATATATATATTATATATATAAAATAAATATCCTCATGTCTTTTAAAACACCATAGATTGTATCATCATACTAGAGATTTCTTCTAGCAAGCTGATTCCTGATATGGACCATCACTGGTTAGCAATGGACATTGTGGCCGAAGGGCCTGTTTCGCATGCTGTATCTCTAAATCAAATTGAAGAGGCTTTTCAGCCCATCCTGCCTGTGGTGATTCACTGGAAGACTGCACCACCCAATCCTGTCCCTCTTCACACCCACTCTGGACTCTGCTGCACATCACTGAAGGATGATGTGTGGGAAGGAACTGCAATGCTGTTTAACATCGATGTATAGACACAAAATGCTGGAGTAACTCAGCGTTTAAGAAAGAACTGCAGATGCCTGGAAAAGTCAAAGGTAACAAAAATGCTGAGAACTCACGGTGAGCAGCATCTATGGAGCGAAGGAATGGTGACGTTCGGTCTGATTCGAGGGTCCTCTTCAGACTGGAATGTTGGGGGTGGGGAGGGCGGCAAGAGAAAGGAAGAGGCTGAGGACATTGGGCTGTGGAGAGCTGGGAACGGGAGGAGAAAGAGGAGAAAGCAGGGACTACCTGAAATTGGATGTCAATGTAACATACCTGGGGTGTGAACTACCCAAACGAAATATGAGGTGCTGCTCCTGCAATTTAAGGTGGACCATCACCACTGGCCGATGTGAGGAGGCCCAGGACGAAAGGTCGGATTTGAATTTTGGTTATTGCAGATGTAGCGGAAGCGTTGGGCGAAGCGATCGCCAAGCCCTAACATTTGGTCTCACCGGATCAGGCAGCATCCTGGAGAAAAGGAATAGGTGACGTTTTCGGGATGGACCCTTCTTCAGACAGGTTCTATTCAGACCTATTTCTTCCCTCCCGAGAGCTGTCTGACACGCTGAGTTACTCCATCAATTTTTAGCCCATCTTTGAAGGATGAATTCAGTAGAAACATAGAAACATAGAAAATAAGGTTCAGGAGTAGGCCATTAGCCCTTCGAGCTGCACGCCATTTCAATATATCATGGCTGATTCATCCAACTCAGTATCCCTTTACTGCCTTCTCTCATACCCCTGATCCCTTTAGCCACAAGGTCCACATCTAAACTCCCACTTAAATATAGCCAATGAACTGGCCTCAACTGCCTTCTTGCAGAGAATTCCACAGAGTCACCCACCTCTGGTGAAAAAAAAAGGAGAATGTCCGTTGACCGTGAAAAATCCACCACGCTGGACTAAGAGGAGAACTGCTTTAATGAATCAGAGAGTTGTTAGATACTTCGGAGGGACGTCCCCCCTCACCGACAGGATTCATTAATAGAACATAGCTCTTCTACACTCTACTCTATCTTGTTCAGCTTGGATCTCCATGTCGGCAGTAATTCCGGGACGGCCATCGCAACACCCCTGCATGCCGAAGAAGCCGTGCTCCAACGCCACGGCCAGGAGGAAATAGTGGGAGGTCGGGGAAGTTCGGCGAAGAGGTTCCTGAACTCCGTGACTGCTGATCAGGGCCCGCAGTTGGTGATGATGGCCAGGGTGGTGGAGTACTCGAAGGCCCAAGCAGCCAGGCGCTGATGTTGGTCGAGGGGACCGGGAACTGCCGCTGCAACACCTGGCTGAACTTTAATGCTCTTCCAACTTGATGCCCAGGAGGTTGTTGAGAGAAGCTGAAGAGCCGGCCAGCGGGTAGACGCTGAAGAAGAGGGAGGACGAACCAAACTTGATGAAGAGCTCCAGGTAAGTCCTCCAGCAGCTGCCCTCGGTGTTCCTCAGGTGTGCCCTCGGCCTCGATCAGGTGCAGGCTGGCACTGGCTCAAGCGGGGCCTTGTTTAAGCGGCGGAGCCTGAAGCTGGGTCATGGATATGGGAAGCACGGTGTCAAAGTACTGTCCCACCACCTGGTGGACTGAGGAGCTGCGCGGAGAGATATCGGCCAGCAGCTTCAGTCCTTCAGGTAGAAGGCCACGTAGTAATGCTTGCCAAATGTTTGATGAGGTAGAAGATGAGGGACCTTGGCTATCAGTGGTTCCGTGGGTGGACACCAGACGGTGGATTCCTCCACTCCTCACACCTTGGCCCATGGCGAAGATACACCCGGTTGAGGACCTTCCACCGAGACACTGTAGATCTAGGATGGCATGTAGGGTCATCAATCTAGCTGCCACAGACACTTCCTTGGCCATCCCACTTCCCGGCCATCTTGTCCCGCCTTGACGAACATCTACGATGAGGCCCACGTGCTGACGAGCAGGCTCCCCAACATGAACGGGACGGACTCGGAACGCCATCTTGATGCTCCACGTTGGTCGGTCCAGCGAGACCGGCTCCCGGATCAGGTCGATCCCGCCCACTGGTCCATGTAGCCGGCCCGCACCTTGTCGAAGCTCTCCATCTGCGCAGGGCGTCCCACTTGAACGCCCAGCTCCGAAGCTGCGCCGCTTCACCCTTCGAGGAAGACGGTGGACCACAGCATGTTGTACAGGGCAGACGATGCAGCCGCCGTGGTCCCTTCAGCTTGGTGACGAGAAGAAGAGCTCCAGGAGGGTGCGAAAGGCCAGGCCCCAGGGTTGAAGTAACCCCAGGAATTAAAGTACAGAGCCACCGATTCACCAAAAGTAGCTTCTCAAGTGCCTGCACAGGTTGGTCAATGTGGTAGCTACGGTTCCTCCACAGGGGCTTAAGCTCTCCATTTCCTCCCGGTTTGCATTGGTAGAGTTTGGTCTGCAGTTTGCTCTTCCACAGGACCTCAAAGATGGGCTTTCCAGTGAAGCTTGGACGTTGGCTCTCCGGGGATGTCTCCTCTCTTCCTTGATGTTGTCCAGCTGGTACTTGATTGATGTACAGCAATCCTCGGCCGTGGTCAGGAGATCGGTCTCCATCTCGCGGAATTTCTGCGCGGTCGGCGAAGCTGAAGGCCGAAGTTGCCGTCCTGGTAGACCCTTGACCAGGGCCGACTCCTCTGCCCCGCGCAGCACCTCTCCAGCGTGGCGCCCACCACACTAGACAAGTCCCCTTGGCTCCACTGCTCCACACACCTTCACCCCAGCTCCGCCCCGTCCGAGACCTTGGGAGCTTCGATCCGGCCCCATCCCCCCCCCCCCCCATCCCCGCCCCCCCCCCCCCCCCCCCCCCCCCCCCCCCCCCCCCCCCCCCCCCCCCCCCCACACCCCCACCCCCCCCACCCCCTCCCCCCCCCCCCCCCCCCCCACCCCCCACCCCCCCCCCCCCCCCCCCCCCCCCCACCCCCCCCCCCCCCCCCCCCCCCCCCCCCCCCCCCCCCCCCCCCCCCCACCCCCCCCCCCCCCCCCCCCCCCCACCTCACCCCCCCCCCCCCCCCCCCCCCACCCCCCCCCACCCCCCCCCCCCCCCCCCCCCCCCCCCCCCCCACCCCCCCCCCCCCCCCACCCCCCCCCCACCCCCCCCCCCCCCCCCCCCCCTCCCCCCCCCCCCCCTAAAAATATGCATAACGGGGAGGGGGGGGGGGGGGGGGGG
>CM069166.1:15450841-15480841 GCA_035221665.1 Okamejei kenojei | reverse complement strand
CCTGTGAAACCGCTGCTGCTTGCTTAGAAAGGAAGACAATTTGGAAAAGTCCGAAGGCTTGTGCTGGGGAAAGAATCCCCAGCGCTCCTCTGGACCCTCGAAGAGTTATACAGAGCACAAAGTACTTGACGAGTAATAGGAAGATTTTCCATGGATGATGGTGACGACAGGAGCACCTTAAAATGGGAAAGAAAACACAAAGTGCCGGCAGGGCCGTTCCTTAAGGCCAATGGACCGATTGCAAGCCCAATTGGGCCCTGCGCTAAATTTCCGTACTTTGAGTACGGAAAATACAATTCGCTTTGTTAAAATACAGATTAAAAAACATTCGCCCATTTTAAATACGATTATTTTTTTTAAACGAACATGGATAAAAACCGCTGCACCGACCATCAGATAAAAACGATTTGTTAACTACCACTGTTAGCACTTGTTAACAGCCAGTAGTTAACACGTAGTTATACAAGTGCGTCTATCCACATTCCCCAGTAAATGTAATTGTGTTTTGACCATGTATTAATGACGCCGTGTTCCTTTGAATTGATACTTGATCAAAACACAATGACATTTACTGAGGAATGTGGATCGATTGGCAAGAAAGATAGATCAAGAATGATGTTGCTGCACTGAGGGATAGCCAAGTCGGTCCCTCCTTGGTAGTAGTAGCTGATGGGAATCGGCTGTAAGTGGGAAGCGCTGTTAAAGGACAGCGCTGCGGGTGGGGGGGGAGAGTGTCCTTTCACAGCGTGTGGGGAGTTGTCCAGGGGTAAAGTTGCGGGGAGGGCAGGAGCGTTGAGAAGCAGGGGGTTGGGGATCATGCCAGCATCCAGCTCAAGAGCGGGTCAGCGGGCGAATGGATAACAGGACAGTGGGCGGTGAGCTTATTCCATATGTCAGTGTGAGTAACCTCAATTGACCCCTTGTTCGCGCTTGACACAGGAGTAAGCTCCACCGCCCACTGTCCTGTGATCCATCACCTGCTGACCACCGCTCCGCTCTATGATCTTGAGCAGGTCCCCTCACTGTTCAGACGGAGAGCACTGCCAGAGGTGAGCGGGCCGGCAGACAGGCGCTGAGTCTGGCGACCCACCTCTCGCAGGAACCCCCGTGCTACTTCCCTACCCTCGGCCACAATGCGGTGGCTCCGCGCCCGGGATGCACCGTGGCAGCAGTGAGTGAGTGGGTTTTCTGGATGATCCCTGACCCTCCCTCCTTCTCATACGCTCCTGCCTCCCCGCAACTTTACCCCCTGGCCAGACTCCCACACACTCTGGGAAAGGAACTCTCCCCCCCAATGGGTCCCTTGTCCTTTGTCATTCAACAAGATTCATGTTGATCACCGGTGTGGTCCCGTTTTTCCCCACCATCTCTCCACCTGCCGTCTATCCCTCCACCCCCCACCCATTCAGTAATTCAGAATGAAGAAGATATGGAAGCCTTGGGCAAAATAGAATTGTTATTTTCTTTATTTTATTTTTAAATTTTTACGGGGGGAGGTGAGGAGAACAAATCTGCGCATGCGCGGTTTTAAGATTTTTTAAAAGCCGAAGTACTGACTGCCTACCCTGAGTAGCTACTCACGGGCTTCGTGCCTGAAATATGATCATTTAGAATTATTATATTTATATTTCTATGCAAATTGTTCCCAATTGGGTCCCCCCGCACTAACCTAGGGCCGGACCCTGAGTGCCCGAAATACTCAGCAGGTACAAGGCAGCATCTCTGGTGACATGGGTTGAGTGGTGACATTTCAGGTCGGGGCCCTTCTTCAGACGGATTGGAGTGGGGGGGGGGTGGCGAAAGCTGGAAATACACGGAAGGTGGGGGTGGGACAAGGTCTGGCGAGTGATAGGTGGATCAGGTGGGGGGTGGGGGGCAATGGCTGGACAAAGGCCAGAGGTGAAAAGACAAAAAAAGCATGAGACAGGGATGGAGGAAGAGGAAAATGTGAAGCTAGAGGAAGGAATATAGGCGGGATGGGTATGGGGAGAAGGGGGAAGGAGAAAGGGGTGAGCATCCAGGTGAATGAGGGGGAGTAAAGAGAGGGGGACAATAGGTTAGGGGCAGGTTGTTGATTAGTAGCCTAAAATTGGAGCATTTTATGTTCATACTATGGGTTTAGTTTAGTTTAGTTTAGAGATACAGCGCAGAAACAGGCCCTTCGGCCCACCGAGTCCGCACCGACCAGCGATCCCCGCACACAAACACTATCCTAAACACACTTGGGATAATTTTTGCATTTACACCAACCCAATTAACATACAAACCTGTACGTCTTCGGAGTGTGGGGGGGGAAACCAAAGATCTCGGAGAAACCCCACGCGGGTCACGGGGAGAACGTACAAACTGCGCACAGACGGCGCCCGTGGTCGCGATCGAACCTGGGTCTCCGGCGCTGTGAGGCAGCAACTCTCCCGCTGCGCCACCATGCCGCCCCATTTTGTACACTGGCTATAAGCAGCAGGCTTTTAGAATGCACAGGACTAACCAAAGATTCGAAAGCAAGCAAGATAGACCACTCCTTTTAAATGCAATGGGCTGACGTGTAGTACGCAACGGAACGGAACGTGGGCCTTTTTTTCATCCATTTCCGTATCCCGACCCGACCCGACTCGCAGTGTAATCAACATTGCGGTGGAACAGTTTGTGTTAATAAATTATAATTCTGAAAATGAGGAGAAGATTTATCCCAAAGAGCTTTTATTTTTACGAGGACGCTTCCGTAACCGGCTTCCGTCTCCGCATTAGTATCCTATGGGATCTTTGGTGCGGAGACGGAAGCCGGTTATGGAAATGGGGCCGAAAATTACCCAATGAATCTGCCCATGACCGTACTACGTCTTTTCCGTCGAGTGATCTGTCTTGCTCGCTGTAGGGTCTTTGGGACTAACTACACTCCCCTCCCCCACAATCTCCCCCACCCCCCACCATCACCAATCTTGCTGAGTCTCACTGGCCAAGTGTAGGAATTGGCCTAACCTTTGCCTCCAAGGTGGACCCTGGAGAGAGGCCGGGCTACGATCAGGCAGAACGGGGAGACGAGGTGATTCCCCCACATTTATCCCAGTCAGAGGCTGCAACGTCCCAACACCATCTCTGCCATAGATGGACACAAAGCCCTGGTGTAACTCAGCGGGACAGGCAGCATTACCAGAGACCCTTCTTCAGACTCCAGACCAATTAAACTTTACACCTCTCACCTTAAACCTACGATCTCTAGTTGCCCCACTAGTTATCCAGTTAAAAAAAAAACTGCTCCTCAGGCTCCAATTGAATCGTTCCCCCCCTCACTTCAAACCTCTGGTTCTTGACCTGCCTCACCTTAAGGGCCTGTCTCACTTACGTGATTTTTTTGGGCGATTTGCCGGCACCCGTCATAATCGCAGCAGGTTGCCGAGATTTTGCGACATGTTGAAAATCCAGCGGCGACCAGAAAACGGTACGACTCTTTGGGCGACTTCTCACCGCCAGACATGACGGGTGCCGGCAAGTCGCCAAACAAATCGCATAAGTAGGGCAGGCCCAAGACTGTGCATTCACCATATCTATTCCCTCATGGATTTGTACAACGCTATAAAATCTCGCCTCAGCTCCCCGGGAATAAAGTCCTAACCTGCCCAACCTCTCTCTATAACTTGATCAATGGTGTTTTTTCATTAATGTTTTATTATTATTAATGTTTAGTGTTTTCTGAGTCATTCGTAACTGTCACTGAATGTCATGCTGTTACTTGTGGGCAGAGCACCAAGGCAAATTCCTTGTATGTGAATACTTGGCCAATAAACTTACTTACTTACTTACTTACTTACTTAGCTCAGGCCCTCGAGTCCTGGAAACATTGTCGTAAATCTTCTCTGCACCCTTTCCGGTTTAATGGCATCTTTCCAAAGGTGGGGTGATTGAAAACTGAACATGGGTGGCACAGTGGTAGAGTTGCTGCCTCACAGCGCCAGAGACCCAGGTTCGATCCTGGCTACGGGTGCTATTTGTACGGAGTTTGTACGTTTTCTCCCTGTGACCTGCGTGGGTTTTCTCCGGGTGCTCCGGTTTCCTCCCACACTCCAAAGACGTGCAGGTTTGTAGGTTAATTAACCATATAACAATTAACCATATAACCATATAACAATTACAGCACGGAAACAGGCCCTCTCGGCCCTTCCAGTCCGTGCCGAGTCCGTTTCCTCCCACACTCCAAAGACGTGCAGGTTTGTAGGTTAATTAGTTTGGTTGAGATTAGTTTTAGTTTAGAGATACTGCATGGAAACAGGCCCTTCGGCCCATCGAGTCTTCACCGACCAGCGATCCCCGCACAATAGCGTTATCCTACAGGGGCGACAATTTTTACATTGATACCAAGCCAATTAAACTACAAACCTGCACGTCTTTGGAGTGTGAGAGGAAACCGAAGATCTCGGAGAAATCCCACGCAGGTGACGGGGAGAACGTACAAACTCCGTACAGACAGCACCCGCAGTCGGGATCAAACCCAGGTCTCCGGCGCTGTGAGGCAGCAACTCTACCGCTGCGCCACACTGGTGTGTACAGCATAGTGCTAGCATACGGGGATCGCTAGTCGACGTGGATTCGGTGGGCCGAAGGGCCTGTTTCCGCGCTGCATCTCTAAACTAAACTAAACCAAACTGAACACAGTGCGGCAAGTGCAACCTCACCAGCGAATTATCACTTTGGGAGCGGTTGCGATCAGTGAGTAGCCGTGTTGGGCTCGCGGGTACTTTTTCGACGGAGGCCATCTCCTTTGCTCACCTTCAGGTATATTTGTTGTCCTCTGGCCGCGCTGTCAGCGAAGGCCTCGATGAATGCTGACTGATAGGTCAGGATGTCGGGCCCACTCCAACGCTGACCCTCAGAAAGCCTCACTGCGAATGTCAACATCCCCTTCACTCGGCCCTGCACCTCCTTCAGATGGCTCTGCACTGGAAACGCACACACACACACGCCTCTGATCTTCAGATAAATCCAAGATCCACAGTGACCCTCAAATTTGAATCTCCACTTTTCATAACTTCATTTCAGTAGTTCTTGGAGCTGAATTAGGCCATTCGGCCCATCTACTTAGGTCATTCAATCATATCTGATCTATCTCTGCCTCCTAACCCCATTCTCCTGCCTTCTCCCCATAACCCATCACCCGTACTAATCAAGAATCTATGTATCTCCACATTAAAAATATCCATTGACTTGGCCTCCACAGCCGTCTGTGGCAATAGATTCACCACCCTCTGCTAAAGTAATTCCTCCTCATCTCCTTTCTAAAGGTAACTCCTTTTATTCTGAGACTATAGCCTCTGGTCCTAGACTCTCCCACTAGTGGAAACATCCTCTCCACATCCACTCTAGCCAGGCCTTTTGTAACCTTTGTTACGACGGAAGGCCATTCAGCCTATAGAGTCTGTGCTGGCCCATTCCCTCACTAAATTTCCCTACCATGTATTCTCCCCACATTCCTGTTGACCTCATCCCAGATTTCACCTCTCCCGACACACTGAGGGAATTTTACCTGCACACATAGGAATTTACATACCTGAATTTACACATCCAAATTTACACACCAGCGTATACCCACCTGAATTTACACACTCAAATATATGCACCTGCTTTTACACACCTGAATTTATACATCTGAATTAAAATTTCCCAATGGCTTTTCTCCGGGAGCTCTGGTTTCCTCCCACACTCCAAAGACGTGCAGGTTTGTAGGTTAATTGGCTTCGGCAAGTTTGCAAAATTGTTCCCAGTGTGTGTAGGATAGTATTAGTGTGCGGGGATCGCTGGTCGGCGCGGACTCGGTGAGCTGAAGGGCCTGTTTCCGCGCTGCGTCCCTAAACCAAAGGGGATTGCATCTGTCACGGACGAGCCTGGATCAGCAACTTGAGCCCAAGACCCTCTCAGCCGAGATGGTCTAATCACCCGGTTTCTAAGGGCATCCACCAAGCCATGATGGGCACCATCCTTGGTTTAGTTTAGGTTGGTTTAGAAATGCAGCGGGGAAACAGGCCCTTCAGCCCACCCTGTCAGCGCCGACCAGCGATCCCCACACACTTACACTATGCTACACACACTAGGCGCAATTCACACTTACACCAAGCCAATTAACCGACAAACCTGCACGTCTTTGGAGTGTGGGAGGAAACCGGAGATCACGGAGAAAACCCACGCAGGTCACGGGGAGAACGTGCAAACTCCGTACAGACAGCGCCCGTAGTCAGGATCGAACCTGGGTCTCTGGCTCTTAGGCAGCAACCATACCTCTGTGCCACCCCTGGTCCAACTCTAAACCCACCCACTGGTGCCTCCTCCTTACCTAGTTGCGCATACGCCTGAAGTGCTTCTCTGTGGCAGCCTGGAGGACCTTTAAGGTAGTAGAATTCAGTCAGTTCCAAAACAGTAAGGAATGGACTTAAAGAGCCAAGCCAGGAAGTTGAAGTGTTCACACCCAGACTCAAGGCCACCTAAGAGTGAGATTGGATAAAATAAACATCAGAGAGGTACGGGTATGTTTAGATTTATTATTTTCTACATCTTTCTAGAATGCATTTTATCCGCATGCATCACAGCTTGGTTTGAGAACAGCCCCATCCTCGACTGCAAAAAATTGCAGAGTTGTGGACAATAGACAGTAGGTGCAGGAGGAGGCCATTCAGCCCTTCGATCCAGTACCGCCATTCAATGTGATCGTGGCTGATCATCCCCAATCAGTAGCCCGTACCTGCCTTCTCCCCATATCCCCTGACTCCGTTATTTTTAAGAGCCCTATCTATCTCTCTCTTGAAAGCATCCAGAGAACCGGCCTCCACCGCCCTCTGAGGCAGAGAATTCCACAGACTCACTGTAGATGATATGTGTGTACACCTTTAATTGATAGTACGAAGTCCATGCTAACCACTCCCCCCACCAGTTAGTATAATTGTAACCCACATGCCCCTAGCTCTCTCTCTAGTGATCGTGACAGACCACGTACAGCAGGGCTATGTATAAACGTGTGTTTAATAAAGTACTGAAGACTTTACGGTACCACTCTGCATGGTGTCAAAAGTGGGATAGGTGGCAACGTTCCAACAATCCTTTAGCACTGCGGACCGCGCGCTCGGCAGTCCATTGCTCTGTGGGTATTCCAGGCTGCTGGTGTAATGACGAAAGTTCCAACGTTCAGCAAAATCGCGGAAAAAACTCTGCACTGGTGAACTGGCTGCCGTTGTCCGACTGCAGGCTGACGGGGGACCCGAAGGTGGGCAAAGTGGCGGCGCAACTTGTCGATGACCGCGGAGGAAGAGAGGGAGTGGAGCTGGTCAACTTCAAACCAGCTGGAGTAAGAGTCGACAAGCACCAGGAAGTGCTTTTCCGTGCCACTCGAAGATGTCGGTTGCTAGCGCTAGACCATGGCAGGTCAGCAGCCGGCTGCTGCAGGAGCGGCGCCTGCCGCTGTTGGCTGTGGAGCGAGGCAGAGTTGCAGGTAGGGCACGCGGAGACCCTATCCCGGAAGTAGCGAGGCATGTCGGGCCAGAAAAACTGGCTCTGAGCGACAGAAAGGGTCGCCTCGGCCCCGGGATGGCCACGATGAGCGGTCTCGAAGTATTGTTCCCGTAGTGCTGCGGGCACACCACCTTGTGCCCTTCACAAATCACACCATCACACAGCACCAACTCGTCACGAACCAAGAAGTAAGGCACCGCTGCGGCCGGCAGGGAAGAACGGCGGTCTGGCCAACCCTGCCTGATGATCGCGGCCAGCTGCTGTAGCGAAGCGTCAGCCGCCGTGTGCTTGGCCAGGGACTTCAACTGACCGGAGGGCACGAAGTTAACGTTTAGGACCATCAGATCGGACGTCTCGTACGGATGTCGGGTTGTGGATGAGAGAGGCGCCCGAGACAGCGTGTCCGCAACAACCATGTCCTTGCCCTTGCGATAAACCACTGTGAAAGTGAAGCGTTGCAGCTGGAGCATCATGCGCTGGAGCCGGGAGGAGGCCATGTGTATCGGCTTGTTGAGGATGGTGACCAGAGGCTGGTGGTCCGTCTCGACAGTGAAGCAGTTGCCCAGGATATAGTCCTTGAATTTGGAGCAGGCAAAGACAACCGCCAGCAGTTCTTTCTCAATCTGGGCATAGTGTTGTTCAAAGCGGTCGTCATTGTGCGGGGATGCGTTTAGGATACAGGCAGTTGCACCCCATCATGGATCTGCAGGCAGGCGGGCCCGAGGCCAAACTTAGAGGCATCACACGTGAGAACGATGGGGCGCTGGAGGTCGAAGTACTTCAGCGTTGGCATGCTGACCAGCTTAGATTTTGAGGGTGTCAAATGCTCGCTGGTGTTGCGGGGAACCAGGCCCAGGCAGTGTCCTTTTTCACCAGATCCGCAGAGGGGCACTCAGTTCGCTCAGGTCCTGGGGATGAACTTTCCCAGGTAGTTGACCATGCCCAAGAAGCGCTGCAGGCCCAGGCACGTCCACAGGTGCAGGCATCTCGATATTGCGGCCCGTCTTCTGCTAGTCGGGCTTCAGCCCCGATGCCGTGAAAACATGCCCCACGTGGGTGACCTCAGGGACCCGGAATCGGCACTTTTTCGGGTTGAGTTTCAGGTTGACCTCCCGGGCCCGCTGCAGCACCCGGCGAAGGTGTGGTCGTGCTCAGCGACATTCTTCCCCATAGACCAGGATGTCGTCGACAATGATGGCACACGGAAGTCCAGCAAACAGTTGTTCCATGGTCCTCTGGAACACCCGCTGGCAGAGTTGATCCCAAAACGGCATGCGGAGGAAGCGATACCTGCCGAAGGGCGTGCTGAAGGTCGTCAGGTGTGAGGATCTTTTTTTTTTTTTTTTTTTGTTTTTTTTTTGCTCGTCTAGAGGTATCTGCCAGAACGAACTCTTGGCATCAAGAACGAGAACACGGTGGCAGGGCCGACCTGTGCAGCAACATCCTCCACCGTCCGCATGGGATAGTGCGGGCGCCTGATGGCCAAGTTCAAGTCCTTGGGGTTGATTGCCAGATCCGTATTTCGCTCTTGGGTCTTTCTTCGCATCGACAACCATAGTAGAAAACCCACCGGGTGGAGTCCGTTACTGGCTTCAGGATGCCCGTGGCCACCATCTCGCGAAGAGCAGACTCGACCTTGCCCTCATGGCAAAGGACACACGGTGCGGGGGGACGGACGACCGGCGTGATGTCGGGATTGAGGGCAATCTTGTAGATGCAGGGCAACTTCCCCAGCTTCGAGTCGAAACGGTCGGGAATTCGGCCAGCGGGTTCAGGGGTGTCTCTACCAGGTGGACATCACTGTGGAAGCTCACCAAACCCGAGGTCCTGGCAGGCCTCCACGCCGAGCAGGGGGTCACATTTACCGTCCAGCAGGAAGAAAGAGAGGGGCCGATGTGGTCGTCAGCACCTTGCAGTGGAGAGTGACCCTCCCACGACCCTCTCCCTCCTCCGGCGGCTCCGTATGCCCCCCCGCTGCCCTGTCGCGGCCCTGTGCTTTGCCATTCCTCTGGGGCCGACCTCCCCACGTCCTCCTCCGGAACGCCTCCCGGCTGCGGTCCCGCTTTCTCCGGCTTCCTCGCCGTTCTCTTCGCCTCCCTCCCGATGCTTCGTCGCCAAGGGGTTCTCCTGTCCTTAGCCCCCACCATGACCCGGCGTCCCCGCTTGTTCCCGTCGGGGAAGGGGAAGGAGTTGGTGATGGCGAGGTGCGGACCCGGTCTGGTCGCCTGGTCAGGCCGCGGGTCCGTTACGGCGATTACGTGTGATCTGTATCCCTGTGCTTTACTGTTTGCACTCACCCTGGCGCATGAGACGTGGTCGCCCTGTCACTCACTGTTTGTTTTGGTAGAGGAAGGATGTGGATGATATGTGTATACACCTTTAATTGATAGTAATGAAGTCCATGCTAACCACTCCCCCACCAGTTAGTATAATTGTAATCCACACGCCCTAGCTCGCTCTTAGTGTTCGTGACAGACCACGTACAGCGAGGGCTATGTATGATGTATGATTAATAAAGTAGTGAAGGGCTTTATCGGTGTCTGTGTACCACTCTGCACTCACCACTCTCTGTGAGAAAAGGTGTTTGCTCGTCTCCGTTCTAAATGGCTTACCCCTTATTCTTAATCTGTGGCCTCTGGTTCCACCGGCCTCCACCGCCCCCTGAGGCAGAGAATTCCACGGACTCACCACTCTCTGTGAGAAAAAGTGTTTCCTCGTCTCCGTTCTAAAAGGCTTGTTCCTTATTCTTACATGGTCACGTGGATGCAGCCCAGACCATCACACAAACCGACCTCCCTTCCATTGACTCCATCTACACCTCACGCTGCCTCGGCAAGGCCAGCAGCATCATCAAGGACCAGTCTCACCCCGGCCACTCCCTCTTCTCCCCTCTCCCATCGGGCAAGAGGTACAGAAGTGTGAAAACGAACGCACACCTCCAGATTCAGGGACTGTTTCTTCCCAGCTGTTATCAGGGAACTGAACCATCCTACCACAACCAGAGAGCAGCGCTCAGCTACTATCTACCTCATTGGAGACCCTCGGACTATCTTTGATCAGACTTTACAGGACTTTATCTTGCACTAAACATTATTCATGTTACTCCCTTTATCACTGTGGATGGCTCGACTGTACTCATGGATTGTATTGTCTTTCCACTGGCTGGATCGCACGCAATAAAAGCTTTTCACTGTACCTCAGTACACGTGACAATAAACTAAACTAAACTCAAATCAAATTCATTATTGTCACATGTACCAAGGTACAGTGAAATACTTTGTATCGCATGCTATTCAATCAGATCAGATAATAGGTTCACGAGATTGATCCCTGGGATGGCGGGACTGTCATATGAGGAAAGATTGAAAAGACCAGGCTTGTATTCACTGGAGTTTAGGAGGATGAGGGGGGATCTTATAGAAACATATAAAATGATAAAAGGACTGGACAAGCTAGATGCGGGAAAGATGTTCCCAATGTTGGGCGAGTCCAGAACCAGGGGCCACAGTCTTAGAATAAAGGGGAGGCCATTGAAGACTGAGGTGAGAAAAAAACGTTTTCACCCAGAGAGTTGTGAATTTGTGGAATTCCTTGCCACAGAGGGCAGTGGAGGCCAAATCACTGGATGGATTTAAGAGAGAGTTAGATAGAGCTCTAGGGGCTAGTGGAGTCAAGGGATATGTGGAGAAGGCAGGCACGGGTTATTGATAGGGGACGATCAGCCATGATCACAATGAATGGCGGTGCTGGCTCGAAGGGCTGAATGGCCTCCTCCTGCACCTATTTTCTATATTTCTATGTTTCAAATACTGTACATAAACACAATCAATGCAAACTCCAGTACAATAGATAGAGCAAAGGGGAAGATACAGAGTGCAGAATATAGTTCGCAGCCTTGTAGCACATCAGTTCCACAGGCAAAACCCAATGTCCGCAATGGGGTAGAGGTGAATGGGACAGTACTCTAGCTTATGGAAGGGCCGTTCAGAAGCCTGAAAACAGAGGGGAAGAAGCTGTGCCTGAGTCTGGTGGTTCCACCATAGACGGGTAGACAGAACTAAATGCCATCCTTTGGGTACATGATCCATAAATGGTGCATCCAATTGTGTGATCATTGTATTAAATACGTGCAAGTGCTGCAAACGGATAGTGGACCATGGGTGGTGCTGAAGGGGATAGAAATAGACAATAGACAATAGGTGCAGGAGTAGGCCATTCGGCCCTTCGAGCCAGCACCGCCATTCAATGTGATCACGGCTGATCATCCCCAATCTGTACCCCGTTCCTGCCTTCTCCCCATATCCCCTGACTCCGCTATCTTTAAGAGCTCTATCTAGCTCTCTCTTGAAAGCATCCAGAGAACCCGCCTCCACCGCCCTCTGAGGCTGAGAATTCCACAGACTCACCACTCTCTGTGAGAAAAAGTGTTTCCTCGTCTCCGTTCTAAATGGCTTACTCCTTATTCTTAAACCGTGTGTCCCCTGGTTCTGGACTCCCCCAACATCGGGAACATGTTTCCTGCTTCTAGTGTGTCCAAGCCCTTAACAATCTTAAACATATGAATAATGTGGTAGAGGAAATACAGAGGTCGGAGACAAAATGACCATCAGGATCCTGAATTGGGCTGAACCTCAATACAATACATCTGCACGTTCTCCCTGTGACCTGCGTGGGTTTTCTCCGGGTGCTCCGGCTTCCTCCCACACTCCAAAGACGTACAGGTTTGTAGGTTAGTTGCCTCTGGTAACAGTGTGTTGGACATGCTAGCACTGACATGTGGAGGCACGGGGGCGCAGCGGTAGAGTTGCTGCCTCACAGCGCCGGAGACCCGGGTTCCATCCTGACTACGGGCGCTGCCTGTACGTTCTCCCCGTGACCGCGTGGGTTTTCTCCAGGTGCTCCGGTTTCCTCCCACGCTCCAAAGACATCCAGTTTAGTTTAGTTTAGATAGACACAAAATGCTGGAGTAACTCAGCGGGACAGGCAGCGTCTCTGGAGAGAAGGAATGGGTGACGTTTCGGGTCGAGACCCTTATTCAGACTCTTGAATCTCCTCCAGTTTAAACTCCGTTTGGAATATTTTTGGAGGACCAAGATTCAAGAAGAAAGAATCCAAGAATTTTGTGTCCATCTTAGTTTGGTTTAGAGATACAGAGCGGACACAGGCCCTTCAGACTACCGGGTCCGGGCCGACCAGCGATCCCAGCACACTAACACTCTCCTACACATACACACAATCGGGACATTTTTTACATTTAGCAAGCCAATTAACCTACAAACCTGCACGTCTTTGGAGTGTGGGAGGAGACCGAAGATCTCGGAGAGAACCCACGCAGGTCACGGGGAGAACGTTAAAACTCCGCACAGACAGCACCCGTAGTCGGGATCGAACCCAGGTGTCCGGCGCTGAGAGGCAGCAACTCTACCGCTGCGCCACCGTGCCGCACAGGTTTGTAGGCTAATTGGGCTTCTGTAAATTGTCCCTCTAGTGGGTGAGCCCCCTTCCACCCCAGCAACGGACTGTTCCAGCTGCTACGGACAGGCAAAAACGCCTCCGTTGCCACGCTGTGAGAACGGAGAGGATGAGAAGGAGTTTCTTCCCAGAGGCCATTCGGACTGTAAACTCCTGTCTCTCCAGGGACTAACTTTACTGAACCAATTCACTGTTGTGTGGTGTCATTTTAAAATTGCTGTTTTTTCTTTTTTTTCCTCCCACAAATATGTAATATGTGATTATGTGATTTGGTTCCATTCTGTATTGTAGTTTTTTCACACAATCCGCGAGCATTCCCGCTTTTCATTTCACTGCGCAACTCGTATGTGTATGTGAGGAATAAACTTGACTTTACTTGACTTGACTTGAAGGATAGTGCTAGTGTATGTGGTGAATGGGCTTTGGAAACATTGCCAATTGCCCCTGGTGTGTATGATATGTTATTCTCATTGACCCTGGTCCTACCTTGAAGTCTTGGCATCGATGTGGGAAGCTGCTGTTTCCCAGTAGGGCGGTCAGCCCCAGGGCACTCTGGAATGTGTCGGGATTCAGCGCGCGCAGGGCAGTCTTGAACCCAAACGCCGGGAAGCCCGGAACTTGGAAGATGTGATTCTCGTGATCAACCAGCTCTGGGGCGCACTGAAGGATCTGACGGAGTATGTCCTCATCTCCCATCTGCCACAGGTCCATCCTGTTGGAAGGAAAGTCAACAACAAAGTCTTCACTGGAATGAATAATAGCTTAGAGGGTGGCCACGGTGGCGCAGCGGTAGAGTTGCTGCCTTACACCGCTCGCAGCGCCGGAGACCCGAGTACGATCCCGACTACGGAGTTTGCACGTTCTCCCCGTGACCTGCGTGGGTTTTCTCTGAGATCTTCGGTTTCCTCCCACACTCCAAAGACGTACAGGTTGGCTTGGTGGATGTGTAAATTGTCCCCAAGTCAAGAGAGAGTTTTATTGTCATGTGTCCCAGATAGGACAAGGAAATAGGCGCGTAGGATGGTGTTAATGTGCGGGGATCGCTGGTCGGCGCAGACTCGGTGGGCCAAAATGCCTGCTTCTGCACTGTATCTCTAAACTAAACTAAACTAATATGTTTCAGAAAGAACTGCAGATGCTGGAAAAATCGAAGGTAGACAAAAATGCTGGAGAAACTCAGCGGGTGAGGCAGCATCTTTGGAGCGAAGGAATAGGTGACGTTTCGGGTCGAGACGTTTCGGGTCTGAAGAAGGGTCTCGACCCGAAACGTCACCTATTCCTTCGCTCCATAGGTGCTGCCTCACCGCTTGAGTTTCTCCAGCATTTTTGTTTACCTTTAAACTAATGATGATTGGGGCGGTCTTGAGTAAAGCTTGGACACTATGGGCTGAAACGAACCACTTGGCTGTCAATTCCTCCAAGTCCGAGTCTTCAGTTGAGCCGAAACTTGGATTATTTTCTCTGGAACACCAGAGGTTTAGGGGATATCCTGAGTACATAAAGTATGAGAGGCATAGATAGGGTGGAGAGTCAGACCAGTTTCCCAGATGGAAATGTTGTGGGATTGAGGGCACAGCTTTAAGGCAAGAGGGCCAAAGTTTACCGGAGATGACTGGGTCAAGTTTTTGAACTTACTTACTTATTTTTATTACAGACGCACGGTCCAGATAAAAGTCAAGGCTTTACATAGATAACTTGCATACAATAGCACAGTAAATTACATACAAAAGAACAAATACATGGTGTTTAAGATCGAGAATAAATAGTATCGGTTTGTGTCCTACAACGAGACAATTATACCAATGTCTCCACAGCTGGGATCGGTAGCGTGTAGCGATAATACCTTATGTTTGATAAGGCCATGATGATTTCATTTTAGAGCCATTAATTGCCAAATACCATTCTTTACATAAGGTTTCTTAAGGCAGTTTGTAAAGGTATTGATTCTGCAGCCACAACCATTTTCACTTGCAACTTCACCATCTAGGTGCCTTCAGTAATATTCTCATGGCAAGATTATAAGCTTACTATAAAAAGGCCCTGTCCCACTTTCCCGAAGTTACTCACGAATTCTCCCGAGTTTTCCCCTTGATTCAAACTCGGAGATGCCCTGCCGTAGGTAGCCGTGGGTATTTATTTCATCGTGGACATTTTTCAACATGCTGAAAAAAAACGTCCAGAAGCTTACCTGATGCCCCGAGTGCCTACCGCTAGCATTACGAGCCGCTATGAAATATCTAGGCCACCTACGGACTCGCTACGGACTCCTACGGACATTTTCCGAGTTTGAATGAAGGGGAAAACTCGGGAGAATTCGTGGTGAGTAACTCAGGAAAGTGGGGACAGGGCCTTAAGTCTCTGTCAAGGACATTTTATCACAGAACAAAATTGGCAGATGATGAGGATATTTATAGGCAACGCCGTATGATGTATGAACAAGCAAACATTCTTTACGCAAGTTCAGTGCGTGTACAGATGCAGTGAAGATGTCTCTCTGTTCAGAGCATATTGTAACACCGCTCTATACTGCACACCTGTGGTCAAACTACTTGCGATTTTTTCGGCGTCATTGACTGACGTATCGGAGTTTGCCCAAGATTTTTTGAACATTTCAAAATCCAGCAGCGACAATAAAAAATGTTGCGACACTTGAGGAAACACCGCGCGTCAGTACGTTCATCACGTCGCGTACGCCGTATCACGACGCGACTTTTTCCGTGATACGTCAGTCACTGATGCCGACAGTTGCCGAGAAAAATTCGGCGTAAGAGAATGTTTGCCGTTGCCTATCAATATCCTCATCATCTGTCATTGTTGTGTGATTAAAAATGCCCAAGGGGCCTGGAACACACTATGTTGGGGCAGGGCAAAGAAATGTGTGTGCACTGGGTGAGGGGGCAGAGGAGAGGGAGGGGGATGGGATAAGGGGCTGTTACCTGAAATTGGAGAATTCAATGTTCAGACCGTGTGTGTGTGTGTAGTGTGTGTGGTGTGTGTGTGTGTGAGAAGAATGTGTGCGTGTGCGTGTGTGTGTGCGTGTGCGTGTGTGTGTGTGGTGTGTGTGTGTTGTGTGCGGTGTGTGTGTGTGTGCGCGTGTGTGAGTGTGTGTGTTGTGCGTGTGCGTGTGCGTGTGCGTGTGCGTGTGCGTGTGTGCGTGTGTGTGTGTGTGTGTTGTGCGCGTGTGCGTGTGCGTGTGCGTGTGTGTGTGTGCGTGTGTGTGTGCGTGTGCGTGTGCGTGTGTGCGTGTGCGTGTGTGTGTGTGTGTGCGCGTGCGTTCGTGTGTGTGCGCGTGTTTTATGTAGTTTAATTTGGTTTAGAGATACAGAGCGGTAACAGGCCCTTCGGCCCACTGAACGCCGACCAGCGATCCTTGCACACTAACACGATGCCACACACACAAGGGACAATTTACAATTTATACCAAGCCAATTAACCTACAAATCTGTACGTCTCTGGAGTGTGGGAGGAAACCGGTGCTCCCGGAGAAAACCCACGCGGTCACAGGGAGAACGCACAAACTCCGTACAGACGGCACCCGAGGTCAGGATGGAGCCCGGGTCTCTGGTGCGGTCAGGCAGCAACTCTACCGCTGCGCCACCGTGTTGCAGGGACTGGCAGAGAATTGATGGGGTTCGTCTAGAATGGATGGGATTAGTTTATTTAAAAAGCTCAACAAGGAGTCTGCTGAACACAGTGACAAAGAACAGCTTGTGAACTCAAAGTTACACCTGATAGGAACCTTGACAGCCCCCTGAACAAGGGGCGGCATTGTGGTGTAGCGGTGGTGTCGCTGCCTTACAGCTCGTGCAGCGCCGGAGACCCTGGTTCGATCCTGACCACGGGTGCTGTCGGTACCGCATGGGTTTCTCATGTAGGTTAATTGGCTTGGTATAAATGTAAAATTGTCCCTAGTGTGTGTTGGATAGTGTTAGTATCTGGGGATCGCTGGTCGGTGCGGACTCGCTGAGCCGAAGGGCCTGTTTACGTGCTGGAGCTCTAAAATATTGCCTCCAGTGGTACGAAGTTGCAGTATACATCCAGGCAACCCCACATAGATAAGGAAGCCTGTTTTTCTGCAGTATGTCCGACATGAAAGTTGTTGGTGGAATACCCAGTGTCTTTCGTCTGTTAGTTACGTTCGGGCTTTAGTCTCTTAGTTGTAAGTTATTTTGTTAATAATGACATATTCAGTTTTAGTTAAGGTCTGCAGATATTTTAATGCTTTGATGCCGTATAACCATTTTGCCTAAATCAAATGTTGTAAACACTGCATTGAGAATTCAGTGATCATACAAGTCTATGTGTATTGCCCCCTCACACACACACACACAAAACCCTCTCTATTCTATATGTATGTTACCAAATGCTGCTGTCTCACAGCACCAGAGACCCAAACGTCGGGTCCTGTCTGTGTGGAGTTTGCACGTTCTCCCTGTGACCACGTGGATTTCCTCCGGGTGCTCCGGTTTCCTCCCACACTCCAAAGAATTGCGGATTTGCAGGTTAATCGGCCCTCTGCAAATTGCCCTTAGTGTGTAGGGAGGGGATTAGAAAGTGGGATAACATGGAACTAGTGTGAACGGGTGATCGATGGCCGGCATAGACTCGGTGGGTCGAAGGGCCTGTTTCCGTGCTGTGGCTTTCAATAGTTCAATTCATCAATCAATCAGTACCAAGTGTGAGTGTGAGAGAGTGAGAGAGAGCGAGAGAGAGAGAGAGAGAGAGAGAGAGTGAGAGAGAGAGAGAGAGAGAGAGAGAGAGAGAGAGAGTGAGAGCGAGAGAGAGAGAGAGAGAGAGAGAGAGAGAGAGAGTGAGAGAGAGAGAGAGAGAGAGAGAGTGTGAGAGCAAGATATGTGAAGAGAAAGAGGTTAGTTAAAACAAATGTAGGTCCCTTGCAGTCAGAAACAGGTGAGTCGATCATGGGGAACAAGGATATGGCGGACCAATTGAATAACTACTTTGGTTCCGTCTTC
This sequence comes from Okamejei kenojei, assembly GCA_035221665.1. NCBI lineage: Eukaryota > Metazoa > Chordata > Chondrichthyes > Rajiformes > Rajidae > Okamejei > Okamejei kenojei. The sequence continues at coordinate 15,462,905 of CM069166.1, read as the reverse complement.
ACTAAGGAAGACATAAATAATCTGCCTGAAATAGCAGGGGACAGTGGGTCAAAGGAGGAATTGAGTGAAATCCAGGTCAGTCGGGAAGTGGTGTTGGGTAAATTGAATAGATTAAAGGCCGATAAATCCCCAGGGCCAGATAGGCTGCATCCCAGAGTACTTAAGGAAGTAGCTCAGGAAAATAGTGGATGCATTAGTGATAATCTTTCAAAACTCTTTAGATTCTGGAGTAGTTCCTGAGGATTGGCGGGTAGCAAATGTAACCCCTCTTTTTAAGAAGGGAGGGAGAGAGAAAACGGGGAATTACAGACCAGTTAGTCTAACATCGGTAGTGGGGAAAACTGCTAGAGTCAGTTATTAAAGATGGGATAGCAGCACATTTGGAAAGTGGTGAAATCATTGGACAAAGTCAGCATGGATTTACAAAAGGTAAATCATGTCTGACGAATCTTGTGGAATTTTTCGAGGATGTAACTAGTAGCGTGGATAAGGGAGAACCAGTGGATGTGGTATATCTGGACTTCCAGAAGGCTTTCGACAAGGTCCCACATAAGAGATTAGTATACAAACTTAAAGCATACGGTATTAGGGGTTCAGTATTGATGTGGATAGAGAACTGGCTGGCAAACAGGAAGCAAAGAGTAGGAGTAAACGGGTCCTTTTCACAATGGCAGGCAGTGACTAGTGGGGTACCGCAGGGCTCAGTGCTGGGACCCCAGCTATTTTACAATATATATTAATGATCTGGATGAGGGAATTGAAGGCAATATCTCCAAGTTTGCGGATGACACTAAGCTGGGGGGCAGTGTTCGCTGTGAGGAGGATGCTAGGAGACTGCAAGGTGACTTGGATAGGCTGGGTGAGTGGGCAAATGTTTGGCAGATGCAGTATAATGTGGATAAATGTGAGGTTATCCACTTTGGTGGCAAAAACAGGAAAGCAGACTATTATTTAAATGGTGGCCGATTAGGAAAAGGGGAGATGCAGCGAGACCTGGGTGTCATGGTACACCAGTCATTGAAAGTAGGCATGCAGGTGCAGCAGGCAGTGAAAAAAGCGAATGGTATGTTAGCTTTCATAGCAAAAGGATTTGAGTACAGGAGCAGGGAGGTTCTACTTCAGTTGTACAGGGTCTTGGTGAGACCACACCTGGAGTATTGCGTGCAGTTTTGGTCTCCAAATCTGAGGAAGGACATTATTGCCATAGAGGGAGTGCAGAGAAGGTTCACCAGACTGATTCCTGGGATGTCAGGACTGTCTTATGAAGAAAGACTGGATAGACTCGGTTTATACTCTCTGGAATTTAGGAGATTAAGAGGGGATCTTATAGAAACTTACAAAATTCTTAAGGGGTTGGACAGGCTAGATGCAGGAAGATTGTTCCCGATGTTGGGGAAGTCCAGGACAAGGGGTCACAGCTTAAGAATAAGGGGGAAATCCTTTAAGACCGAGATGAGAAAGACTTTTTTCACACAGAGAGTGGTGAGTCTCTGGAACTCTCTGCCACAGAGGGTAGTTGAGGCCAGTTCATTGGCTATATTTAAGAGTGAGTTGGATGTGGCCCTTGTGGCTAAGGGGATCAGAGGGTATGGAGAGAAGGCAGGTACGGGATACTGAGTTGGATGATCAGCCATGATCATATTGAATGGCGGTGCAGGCTCGAAGGGCTGAATGGCCTACTCCTGCACCTAATTTCTATGTTTCTATGTTTCTATGTTAAGACAGAGTGAGAGAGAGAGTGAGAGTAAGAGAGTGAGAGTGAGAGAGAGAGTAAGAGAGAGCGCGAGATAGAAAGAGACAGAGAGAGAGAGAGTAAGAGAGTGAGAGAGAGAGTGATAGAGAAAGAGACTGAGAGAGAGAGTGAGAGAGAGCGCGCGCAAGAGAGGGCGCGAGAGAGAGAGTGAGACGGAATTTGGTAGAATCTGAAACCTATCCTTATTTATATTTCATATCTTACCTTAGGGATGCCTTTATGAATTCCGAAGCGACTATTGGGTAAGGATTAGGTGGGAGAGGTGATTCCGAGAAGATTGCCTGTAAGCATTGTTCCCAGTGCCAATCCAGCCGGCAGTCGACACAGTACTGTGAAGTGTGGAGAGATGGCACAGTATACAACATGTCATTCGATCAAAGACAGACACAAATGCCGGAGTAACTCAGCGGGACAGGCAGCATCTCTGGAGAGAAGGAATGGGTGACCCTTCTTCAGACATTTGTTCGGCTGTAGATACAAGGACAGCACACAGCTTGCACCTCGTGGAACGTTTGCACGGGGCGTAATGTTTTAATCTGTTTCGTGGCTGGTAGCGGTCCAGGCATGAATCCCGATCGAGGGCTCACAAACCTTGACTCAATGCTGAGACCTTGGTTGGCATTTTGGACGGCATGGACATATTGGGCCGAAGGGCCTGTTTCCGTGCTGTATCACTCTACGACTCCATTTATAGTGTAGGGAACTACTGGATTCATAGTCATACAGCATGGAAACAGGCCCCTTTACCCACACCGGCCAACATGCCCTGTCTACACAAGTCCCTGCCAGCCAGGGGTACGTATGCCTTTTGTCTTGACTTTGCCACAAGTGGGCATGGGTACATGAATGGGGTGAGTGGGGGATGTTTGCGATGTGGTATAGTCCTTCAACTGTTTAGTATAGTTTAGAGATAGAGCATGGAAACAGGCCCTTCGGCCCATCGAGTCCACACTGACCCGCGATCACCCGTTCACACTAGTTCTATGTTATCCCACTTTCCCATCCACTCCCGACACACAGAGGGCCAATTAACCGACAAACCCGCACGTCTTTGGGGGTTTGGGAGGAAACCAGAGCACCAGGAGAAAACCCACGAGGTCACTGGGAGAGCGTGGAAATGAGACACACTCAGCAGCTGAGGTCAGGATTTAACCCGGGTCTCTGATGCTGTGAGGCAGCAGCTCTACCCGCTGTGCCAACGTAACTCCCTGCTTTGTTTGTGAATGGTTTCCTCTGTTGTAAGAGCGCGACAGCTTGTATACATAAACAGGTGTGTAATGCTGAGGCTCTATAAGGTGCTGGCAAGGTGGCGTTTCGAGTATTGTGAGCAATTTTGGGCACCATATCTGAGGAAGGATGTGCTGGCTCTGGAGAGGGTCCAGAGGAGGTTTACAAGAACGATCCCAGGAATGAGTACATTAACCTATGATGAGCGTTTAACGGCACTGGGTCTGTACTCGCTGGAGTTTAGAAGAATGAGGGGGGACCTCATTGAAACTTACAGAATAGTGAAAGGCCTGGATAGAGTGGATGTGGGGAGGATGTTTCCACTAGTGGGAGAGTCTAGGACCAGAGGTCACAGCCTCAGAATTAAAGGACGTTCCTTCAGGAAGGAGATGAGGAGAAATTTCTTTAGCCAGAGGGTGGTGAATCTGTGGAATTCTTTGCCACAGACGGCTGTGGAGGCCAAATCAGTGGATATCTTTAAGGCAGAGATAGATAGATTCTTGATTAGTACGGGTGACAGGGGTTATGGGGAGAAGGCGGTAGAATGGGTTGGGAGGGAGAGATCGATCAGCCATGATTGAATGGCGGAGTAGACTTGCTCCTATAATTTATAATCCCTCACCATTGTATGTGCCTTTGGCCCGCGCTGACCTGGACTCAGTGAGGATATCCGACTGTGTAGGAAGGATCTGCAGATGCTGGTTTAAACCGGAGATAGATACAAAAAGCTGGAGTAGTTCGGCGGGTCAGGCAGCCCTTTCCACTCCTCTCCACCCCCTTCCCCACTAGTCACATATTTCCATCTCCATCCTTTCCGCCTTCCGCAAAGACCGTTCCCTCCGCAACTCCCTGGTCAACTGGTCCCTTCCCGCCCAAACCACCCCCATGTTCAAGATGTGGACTCCTATACACGGGCGAGACCAAACGCAGACTGGGCGATCGTTTCGCTGAACACCTTCGCTCAGTCCGCCTGGACCCACCTGATCTCCAGGTTGCCAATCACTTCAATTCCCCTTCCCATTCCCACACAGACCTTTCTGTCCTGGGCCTCCTCCATTGTCAGAGTGAGGCCCAGCGCAAATTGGAGGAGCAGCACCTCACACCCTCACACAGCACCTTACACCCCAGCGGTGTGAACATTGACTTCTCCAACTTCATGTCACCCTTGCATCCCCTCTCTCTCTCCATCCCTCCCCCATTCAAGTCGTACCAGTGTTAAAGTTGTCTTGTCGAATCTCATTGTGCTCGTTCTCACCCAACAAACAGCCAACAATGGCCCGCTTCCTTTATCATCGTTAATGTTTTGCATATCTTTCATTCATTCGTCCTTCATCTCTCTACATCACCGTCTGTATCTCTCGTTTCCCTTTCCCCTGCCTCTCAGTCTGAAGGAAGGTCTCGACCCAAAACGTCGCCCATTCCTTTTCTCCTGATATTCTGCTGTTACTGGCCTTTGATGCCGCCTACCTTCAGGAGGGCAGCATTGTGTTCATCGTGTTGCCCATTAGGTACCTTGCCAGCCACATCGGGGCTCTGTGCCCTGTTGTCCGGGAGCCTGGTGACACCGCGGGGAGGATCTTCACTGTGAACCTGCGGTAACATGGAGAGAGGATCAGTCCCCTTGTACAGACATTAAGTAAAGAGCAACACAGGGGAAGTGATGGGTAGAATCCGTACTCAGACCACAGCGTGAGAATACCTACACCTCCCTTTTTAGTTTTAGTTTTAGATTATTTTAGTTTGAGTTGTAACCTACATCTCCGCTGAGTTACCCCAGCTTTTTGTGTCTCTCTTTGGAGGGGAGGATGCTCCTCAAACTGCGGAGCATCCTGGACAATACAGCTCACCCCCTCCATGACACACTGGTCAACCTGAGGAGCACCTTCAGCAACAGACTGGTCCCACCAAGATGCAGCACGGAACCCCACAGGAGATCCTTCTTCCCTGTGGCTATCAAAGTGTACAACTCCTCCCCCCCCCCCCCTTCTGTGGGATAGACTGAGACTCACTCCCCCCCCACACACACTCCCCCCTCCCCAATCTTTGCACATGCCCAATCCTTTCCACTCATCACTTTAATGTCATGTTTCAAGTATCTTGTTGTGTTTTATGACAGTTGTGCCCCTGTCCCACTTAGGAACCCTGAACGGAAACCTCTGGAGACTTTGCGCCCCACCCAAGGTTTCTGTGCGGTTCCCGAAAGTTTTTGTCCGTCTCCCTAATGTTCGAAAACTGACAAAAACCTCTAGGAACCTCTGGGAACCGCACGGAAACCTTGGGTGGGGCACAAAGTCTCCAGAGGTTTCCGTTCAGGTTTCCTAAGTGGGACAGGGGCATTGGCAGATCAATTTCCCTCCTGGGATAAATAAAGTTCTATCATATCGTACCGCATCGAGTCAGGACGTCATGATTATTGGATTTTGGTTAGGCTGCATTTGGAGTATTGCATGTAGTTCTGGTCACCGCATTACAGGGAGGCTACGGAGACTTTAGAAAGGGCGCAAAGGATCATCATCATCATTGAAAACATCAACGGGCCTCACAATGCCGTGTACGACAGTGACCGCAACTTCTACTGAAGTGTGGATGGCCCTTGGCTCGCTAGGAGCTCACCCGCCCTTTGACAGGTCTTTGTTTTTGGTCCTGCTGGGGGTCCACAGCCCCCTCCTCACCCGGCAAACCAGGTGGGGGAGACGGTTTAGTCACCGACTATCCGACCACGGAGATTACATGGTACCCGTGGCGGGGGGGGGGGGGGGGGGGGGGAGGGAGAGGTTGGACACACTTGGATTGTTTTTTCAGGAAGACCAAGCTGCCAGAGGAGGTAGTTGAGGCTGGGACTATCCCAACGTTTAAGAAACAGTTAGACAGGTACATGGATAGGACAGGTTTTGGAGGGATATGGACCAAGCCCAGGCAGGTGGGACCTGTGTGGCTGGGACATGTTGGCCAGTGTGGGCAAGTTGGGCCGAAGGGCCTGTTTCCATTCTGTATCACTCTGTGACTCTATGACCAGAGGTTGTGGGGAGACCTAATGGAACTAAATACAAGTATGAGAGGCTCAGATAGGATAGACAGTCAGAACCTTTTTTTCCCAGGATGCCAATAACAAATACAAGAGGGCCTAGCTTTAAGATGAGAGTGGCAGTGTTTAAAGGTTGCTTGTGGGGCAAGTTCTTTTACATATACAGCAAATAGTGAAAGGCCCGGATAGAGTGGATGTGGAGAGGATGTTTCCACTGGTGGGAGAGTTTTTTACACAGAGGCTGCTTCCACCAGCACCCCTGGAATACACTGTGCAGGAAGGAACTGCAGATGCTGGTTTAAACCGAAGATAGACACAAAAAGCTGGAGTAACTCAGCGGGACAGGCAGCATCTCTGGAGATAAGGAATGGGTGACGTTTTGGCTCCAAACCCACTGGAATATTCTGGTGGAGGCAGATGTGTTCAGGGGCACCCGTTCACACTAGTTGTATGTTATTCCATTTTCTCATCCACTCCCTACACACTAGGGGTAATTTACAGCGGGGCCAATTAACCTACAAACCCGCACGTCTTTGGCATGTGGGAGGAAACGCGAGCACCCGAAGCACACCTGAGGCTCTATAAGGTGCTGGTCAGGCGGCGTTTGGAGTATTGTGAGCAATTTTGGGCACCATATCTGAGGAAGGATGTGCTGGCTCTGGAGAGGGTCCAGAGGAGGTTTACTAGAATGATCCTAGGAATTAGTAAGTTAACATATGATGAGCATTTGATGGCACTGGGCCTGTACTCGCTGGAGTTTAGAAGGATGAGGGGACATCTCATTGAAACTAAAGGGCCTGTCCCACTTGCGTGACCGTGGCTCGCAAATTACGCGACCTCGTGGTCGCTTGAGGCGTACGGGCACCGTATGGCCGCGCGGGGCCGGTCCCACTTAGAAGCGCGGAGTTGTGCGGGGCTGGTCCCGACATCGCGCGGGGCTCCGAAATTCTGGCAGCGGCACTGGCAACGGCCTGTCGGCACGCAGGCGCATTGCGGTCGTACGCAGCGTCTGACGTCGTACGCCTAGCGCGTGGCATTGCGTGATGACGTCACCGCCCGACGCCGTGCGACGCCCAAATTCAGTCGGCCCGCCTCCTGCCCAGCTGATTGGTAAGCATGACGCAAATGACGTCACACGCGAACTTAGCGCGAACTTCGCGTGAACTCCGCTTCCGTTTGGTCGCGCCAAACGCACGCAATCGCATGCAAGTGGGACAGGCCCTTTACTGAATAGTGAAAGGCTTGGATAGAGTGGATGTGGAGAGGATGTTTCCACTGGTGGGAGAGTCTGGGACTACAGGTTGTAGCCTCAGAATTAAAGGCAGGAGAATGGGGTTAGGAGGGAGAGATACTGTAGATCTATAAATGGCAGAGCAGACTTGATGTGCCGATTGGCCTAATTCTGCTCCCATCACTTATGACCTTATTAAACCTACACGGTCACAGGGAGAGCGTGCAAACTCCACGTAGTCAGTACCCAAGGTCAGGATTGAATCTATTATGAGACAGCAGCTCAACCAGATGTATCATTGTGCCACCCACAAAATAATCGCTCTTTTTTAACAGTGTCTTTTAATCAACACATAACGCAGAGAAATAAACAATAGACAATAGGTGTAGGATTAGGCCATTCGGCCCTTCGAGCCAGCACCGCCTTTAAATGTGATCATGGCTGATCATCCCCAATCAGTACCCCGTTCCTGCCTTCTCCCCATATCCCCTGACTCCGCTATCTTTAAGAGCCCTATTTAAAGGGGCTGTCCCAATGGGGCGACCTAATCCGCGAGTTCAGAAGAGTTTGCCCTCGACTCATACTCGCAGCACGGTCGACACGAGGTGGTAGGAGGTCTTTGTAACTCTCCTTCATGCTCGAGAGTGGTCCCCGCGTACTCCAGGCCTCAGCTAGATCGCGGCGTATTTTTCAACATGCTGAAAAATGCCCGCGAGTAAAAAAAGGTCGCCATGGAAAAAAATTGATAATTTTTTTATTCGTCAAGTCAAGGTCAAATAACTTTATTGTCATTTAGAAATACATCGATATATGCAATACCAAACGAAATTCCGTTGCATTTTGCTCCCCGTGCAACACGATACTTAACAGAAGGATAAAATGGATAAAAATGGATAAAAGGATAAATAGACAATGGTGGCAGCCCATTACATGGCATTCAGGAGTCTGATGGCTCGTGGGAAGAAACTGTCGCAGAACCTTGATGTTCTGCTCCTTATGATACGATATCTTTTGCCCGAGGGCAGCATGTGAACAGTCCGTGATTGAGATGTGTGGGATCGTTAATAATACTGCTGGCCTTAGACATGCAACGTTTGGTCGCAATATCCCCGATTGAGAGGAGGGAAGTCCCGATGATTTTTTCCGTAGGTTTAGTCGAAGTAGGTCGTAGTAGGTCGGCATGTTAGTCGTAGGTAACCGAGGGTAGTCGAGGGTAGTCGTAGATAGTCTTCATCATAGGAGGGAGGTCGAAGGAGATCGAAGGAGGTCATCTTCCCCCTCCACTATTCGGTGGACAATTTTCCCGAAGCTAGTCGTAGCTGATCCTCAACATAGTCGAAGGAGGTCTTCAACATGACATTTTTTCAAACTCTCCTAAACTCGCCAATTAGGTCGCCTCAGCGGGACAGGCCTTTAACTCTCTCTTGAAATGATTCACAGAATTGGCCTCCACCGCCCTCTGAGGCAGAGAATTCCACAGACTCACCACTCTCTGGGTGAAAAAGTGTTTCCTCGTCTCCGTTCTAAATGGCTTACCCCTTATTCTTAAACTGCGGCCCCTGGTTCTGGACTCCCCCAACATCGGGAACATGTTTCCTGCCTCTAGCGTGTCCAAACCCTTAATAATATTATATGTTTCAATGAGATTCCCTCTCATCCTACTAAATTCCAGTGTGTACAATCACCTCCGGTTCGCCGTTACCTGATTGTTGCCCGGGCTTGTCCCTCGCGACCCGTCTTCTGCTCGTGTCTTCATGTGGGTTAATACAGGCGTCCAGGGTAAGGAGTGTCCCACTGCTTGAATTAACATCACTGTGCCAATGCTCAACACCTGTGGGCAAACACACACGTCAGCTCTGCATCGTAGGAGCGAATCTACGACTTTACGGGCCTGTCCCACTTACGCGACTTTTTTCGGCGACTGCCGACACCCGTCATAGGTCGTTGCAATTGGCCGAAAATGTCAACATGTTGAAACTCCAGCGGCGACCAGAACAAGGCACGACTCTCTGGGCGACTACTCACGACCATACAGGCCTCACCCCGCGACATGTCGCCCGTACGGTCGTGAGCCGTCTCCTCAGTCGCCCAAAGAGTCGCAGCGTCTTTCTGGTCGCCGCTGGCTTTTCAACATGTTGAAGATGTTCGGCGACCTGCGACGGGCGCCGGCAGTCGCCGTAATAGTCGCGTAAGTGGGACAGGCCCTGTAGGGACACAGCTGGGTGGGAGATTGCAACCTTCGCGTGGTCCGCCCTCTTTCGACGAATGCAATCAACCCGGCGTGCACAGTCAAAAACGATCAAATCGAACAAGTTGTCCCACAACTTTAGGCTGTGTGCACGCCATACGCAAGGTGAAGAAGAGACACAGAATGGAAACAGGCCCTTCGGCCCACCGAGTCCATGCCGGCCATCGATCACCCATCCACACTAGCTCCATGTTATCCCACTTTCTCATCCACTCCCTACACACTAGGGGGCAACTTACAGAGGGCCGATTAACCTGCAAACCCGCACGTCTTTGGGGTGTGGGAGGAAACCGGAGCACCCGGAGGAAACCCGCCTGGCCACAGGGAGAATGTGGTCAGGATCTCTCCTTATCGAGTCCACACGCAAGTTGTTCATCCAGAGCTGAACAAACTTCTCGGCATTTGCATACAACGGTGTCTGTCTTTGCCGCTCCTTGTGCGTGCGTGGCGGTGGAAAGATTGGTGGAAACAGGGCCGCGACGTGAACGGGCTTTCCTTGACCCCTGGCCAGGATCGAACCCGGATCAGTGGCCCGTGAGACAGCGACTCAATCAGTTGGGCCTCCAGTGCACTGTGGCCATCTCAATTGCAATCCATATTGTCTTGTAATCGTGCATTACAATCCCTCCACTCTTTAAAACCTCTATCTGTACACTGTGAGCGGCTCGACTGTAATCATGTATTGTCTTTCCGCTGACTGGATAGCACGCAACAAAAGCTTTTCACTGTACACACGTGACAATAAACTCAACTAAACTAAATTCCCAACGTTGCCCGCAACCCCCACTCCGAGATGCCGCAGTGACTCCCGTAATGAGAACCTGGCCGATTGTAAATCACAGGGACCAGGCACTGAAGGGGGCCGTTTGGCCCATTGCAACTGTACAGGTGCTAGCCCACAAGGTTCTTCACTGATTCGTTTTATATTCCCTTATTTTTGTCAAACACACATCGAGGGTTCAAGTGGATGTGGTTTTCTCAATGCCAATTGTGGTGAAGTGCTTCCTCCATGATCGGCCCTTGAGTGAAAATGCCTTTCTCACTTCCCCATCTACTCTGCCAATGAGTCTCTCAATGACCTCTGCTGCAGCAGCAGCCCCAGTGGAGACAATCTTCACTGATTCACATAGAAACATAGAAACATAGAAATTAGGTGCAGGAGTAGGCCATTCGGCCCTTCGACCCTGCACCGCCATTCAATATGATCATGGCTGATCATCCAACTCAGTATCCCGTACCTGCCTTCTCTCCATACCCTCTGATTCATTTAGCCACAAGGGCCACATCTAACTCACTCTTAAATATGGCCAATGAACTGGCCTCAACTACCTTCTGTGGTAGAGACTACCCTCTGTGGCAGCTGATTCACCGCTTTGCCATATGAATAATTCCTCTCTGGATCCACAATTGCTCTCCTCCGCCCACCAAGGGAAAATATTCCTTAGCTTTCCTGGAGATAACTCACTTCTTGATCTGCACAACAAAACAGTTTCACTAAGCAAGTGACACAGAGTGGTGGAGTAGCTCAGTGGGTCAGGCAGCATCTCCAGAGAACATGGATAGGTGACATTTCGGGTCAAGACCGTTTAGACTTTAGAGATACAGCATGGAAACAGGCCCTTCAGCCCAAAGAGTCCATGCTGACAATAGACAATAGGTGCAGGAGTAGGCCATTCGGCCCTTTGAGCCATCAATGTGATCATGGCTGATCATCCCCAATCAGTACCCCGTTCCTGCCTTCTCCCCTTATCCCCTGACTCCGCTATCATTAAGAGCCCTATCTAGGTCTCTCTTGAAAGTAGCCAGAGAACCGGCCTCCACCGCCCTCTGAGGCAGAGAATTCCACAGACTCACAACCCTCTGTGAGAATAGGTGTTTCCTTGATCACCCGTTCACACTAGTTCTATGTTGGTGAAAACCCACTTTCACATCCACTCCCTACACACTGGGGGCAATTAACCTACAAATCCGCACGACTTTGGGATGTGGGTGGAAACCGGAGCACCCGGAGAAAACCCACGTGTTCACATGGAGAACGTACAAACTCCGCAAAGACAGCAACCGAGGTCGGGGTCAAACCGGGGGCCTCTGGCGCTGTGAGGCAGCGGCTCGACCTGCTGCGCCATTATACGCAGTGTTGCAATAGTGAGCCCTGAAGATTGCCACAAATCAAACAGCTGACTGATGCTCCTTGAAGTGCTGACTGTTTGAAATGAGTGCGTTCTGACCGTCCCGAAGGTTCCTGGTCTTTAACATGGCTGTTGGTGAGGGATGATTGGAGTCTTTGGGATGATGCAGAATGTAAGCCAGGCCTGGGGAGGGGGGGGGGGGGGGGGGGGGGGGGGGGGGGGGGGGGGGAGGAAGGAGGGGTGCCTGAGTGTGGCTGGGGGAGGGGTTGTAGATTAGTCTCCCGTGAGGCCTGTGGCGAAGGCCCCCGTGAAACCCGTGCTGGTTGAGTCATCGCCTGTTAAGGAGCTCCGTGTGAAGGCTGTACCTGTGGTGGCATCACCTGTAAAGAGTACTGCTGAGGGGCTGTAGCAGACACATGCAGGACGGGTCTGCAAGCTAGTGATGAGATAC
>CM069166.1:15413341-15445841 GCA_035221665.1 Okamejei kenojei | reverse complement strand
CCCACTTAGTCCAGTTATCCCCGCACAGTAACACTATCCTACACACACTAGGGACAATTTACACTTATACCAAGCCAATCAACCTACACACCTGTACGTCTTTGGAGTGTGGGAGGAAACCGAAGATCTTGGAGAAAACCCACGCAGGTCACGGGGAGAACGTACAAACTCCGTACAGACAGCGCCCGCAGTGAAGATCGAACCCGGAGCGCTGCAAGCTCTGTAAGGCAGCAACTCTACCGCTGCACCCCAAATGCAATGAAGTTAAGGTTTGAAGTGCCTGTACCTGTGTGTCCTCGGATTCCAACAAGGAGCAGATGGTCTGGGTTAGGCTGAGGAGCTTCCATATATGAGAGGCAGAACCATGGAGAAATCTGTGAAGTTGCATCAAGGCCTGGAGGATAAAGGAAAGGTCCATGTGAAACAGCCCAGGCAATCTACTGACTAGCCCCGAGCACAGAGTGCTGGAGTAACTCAGCGGGTCAGGCAGCATCTCTGGAGGACATGGATAGGTGACGTATAAGATTAGTTGTACAACATGGAAACAACGCCTTTAGCCCGACCATCGATCAGTCATTCAGACCAGTTCTATGTTATCCCAGTCGAGGGAAGCAACTGCAGATTTAGTTTTTAGTTTAGAGATACAGAGTGGAAACAGGCCCTTCGGTCCATCACCGACCGACCAACCATTCCCCATACACTAGTTCTATCCTACGCATTAGGGGTAACTTTACAGAAGCCAATTAACCTACAAACCCGCACGTCTTTGAAATGTAGGTGGGAACAGGAGCAGCCGGAGAAAACCCACACAGCTCACGGGGAGAACGTTTAACCTACGAACCTGCACTTCTTTGGAGTGTGAGAGGAAACCGAAGATCTCGGATAAAACCCACGCAGGTCACGGGGTAAAACGTACAAACTCCGTACAGACAGCACCCGTAGTCGGGATCGAACCCGGGTCTCTGGCGCTGTGAGTCAGCAACTCTACCGCTGCGCCGCCTGCTTTTTCTGTTAGGGAGATGCTGGTTTACAAAAAAGACACAAAGTGCTGGAGTAACTCAGCGGTCAGGCAGCATCTGTGGAGAACATGGATACGTCTCATTTCAGGTCGGGACCCTTATTCAAAGCAGTCTAAAGACTGCCAGTCTGAAAAAGGTCCTGACCCGAAACATCACCTGATCCGTGTCCTCCAGAGAGGCTGACTGACTCACTGAGTTACTCCTGCACTTTGTGCTCTACACAAAATTCCAGCATCTGCAGTTCCTTGTGTTTACAATTTACCGCTGACTGACCCATTCAGTGAGACACCCGACATCTTGTTGCTGCTTTCTTTTGGGCAAAGGGAGATGGGAATTTGTGAAATTTATTAAATTATTGATGATGTTCCCATTGGGGGACTGTGGAGAAGTCTGAAAACATGTGCAGTTCAGGCCTGGTTCAAGCCCCTCTACTTGAAAGGGTAAAGAGAAGATTTACGAGGTCGTTGCCAGGTCTCGATGGCCTGAGCTACAGGGAGAGGTTGAGTAGGCCGGGTCTCTATTTCTTGGAGCGCAGGAGGATGAGGGGTGATCTTATAGAGGTGTATATGATCATGAGAGGAATAGATCGGGTAGACGCACAGAGTCTCTTGCCCAGAGTAGATCAAGAACCAGAGGACATAGGTTGAAAGTGCGGGAGAAAAGATTTAAGAGGAATCTGAGGGGTAACTTATTTACATAAAAGGAGGTGGCAGTACGGAACAAGCTGCCAGAGGAGGTAGTTGAGACTGGTACCAGCACAACATTTAAGAAACATTTGGACAAATACTTGGATCGGACAGGTTTGGAGGTATATAGGCCTAAAGCAGGCAGGTGGGACTAGTGGAGATGGGACATGTTGGTCGGTGAGGGCAAGTTGGGCCGATGTGTCTGTTTCTACGTTGTATCAGTCTATGATTACCACTGTATCTTCCTCGACCATTACAGGCTTGCGATTTACAAGTAAGTAATCGATAATAAGTCTGTGGAATACTCTGCTTCAGAGGGCGGTGGAGGCGGGTTCTCTGGATGCTTTCAAGAGAGAGCTAGAGGCTTTTAAAAATAGCGGAGTCAGGGGATATGGGGAGAAGGCAGGAACGGGGTACTGATTGGGGATGATCAGCCATGATCACATTGAATGGCGGTGCTGGCTCGAAGGGTCGAATGGCCTACACCTGCACCTATTGTCTATTGTCTGTAATAAACTTGTCCACCCTTCACCCAGCCCTGTACTTGTAGGACCCCATGACCCCTCCAAGGCCAAGCGTTTGCCCAGTGCCGCCACACATCTCCCAGCATCAGGGCATTCTTCACCGTGGACAATGGGCTGGGAGCGAGCGGCGGGCGGTGGCCTGTAGAGGGAGCCGCTGAGCCAGGCCTCTGCTCGCGGGACAGCAAGGGCCGGCGTGAGAGTGAACCGGGGTCTTGCTTCCACCCGCGCCCTCAAGGTGGGCTCTGGGAGGCCCCTCCCCGGGGCACAAAGATTGCCGGGCAGGCATCGAGAGTTTACTTTAGTTTAGAGATACAGCACGGAAACAGGCCCTTCAGCCCACCCAGTCCGCGCCGACCAGCGATCCCCGCACACTAACACTATCCCACACACACTAGGGATAATTCTTACATTTACACCAAGCCAATTAACCTACAAACCTGTACGTCTTTGGAGTGTGGGAGGAAACTGGAGCACCCGGAGAAAACCCACGCAGGCCACGGGGAGAACGTGCGAACTCCATACTGACAGCACCCGCAGTGAGGATCGAACCCGGGTCTCTGGCCATGTAAGCGCTGCAAGGCAGCGACTCTACCGCTGCGCCACCGTGCGGCCCTAAGATGGAGCCCCGCTCCAGACCGGACTGGACTTTGGAAACAGCGACAAACCATGGCGACTCTTGCATGCAGCCTCGCTGGACGATTTCCATCCACTTTGCACTAATCGGGGATTGTGCTCAGGGTTTGGCAATACTTTACTGAACTCAATGCAAAAATAGAATTTCACTGTATGTCCGTATACGTTACAATAAAGATGCATTGAACCACTGAAACTCCACCAGCTGTGGTCTCCCTCAGTCATGCACTACCCAGACTTGGAAATGTGTTTCTGTTCATTTATAGTTAGTGGGCTTAACGATCTGGTAATCCCTACTCAACAACTTTGGGCGGCACAGTGGCGCAGCGGTAGAGTTGCTGCCTCACAGCGCCAGAGACCCGGGTTCGATCCTGACTACGGGTGCTGTCTGTACGGAGTTTGTACATTCTCCCGCGACCCGCGTGGGTTTTCTCCGGGTGCTCCTGTTTCTTCCCACACTCGAAAGACGTACAGGTTTGTAGGTTAATTGGCTTCGGTATAAATATAAAATTGTCCCTGGTGTGACTAGGATGGTGTTAATGTGCGGGGATCGCTGGTTAGTGCCGACTTGGTGGGCCGAAGGGCCTGTTTCCGCGCTGTATCTCTAAACTCTATAAAGTAAAGGTCCCGAAGAAGGTGATTCGCCATTATCTACTCGGGGCGAGAAAGGGCAAGCAATAAAGAGCAACACTGAGGGTTGAGGCCATGAAAAAAACCCTTTAAAAACTACTTGGGAGACTCATAGTCCAGACCATCACATACAAACCAACCTCCCTTCCATTGACTCCATCTACACCTCACGCTGCCTCGGCAAGGCCAGCAGCATCACCAAGGACCAGTCTCACCCCGGTCACTCCCTCTTCTCCATTCTCCCATCAGGCAAGAGGTACAGAAATGTGGGAGGAAACCAGACCACCCAGAGAAAACCCACAAGGTCACGGGGAGAACGTCAAAGTCAAAAGGGTTTATTGTCCTGTGTCCCTGACAGGACAATGACAATTCTTTCTTTGCTTAGCACAACAGAACATAGTAGGCATTGACTACAAAACAGATCAGTGTGTCCATATACCACTATATACGTAAATACACACATGAATGAATAAATTGATAAAGTGCAAATAACGGATAAAGGGGTATTAATGTTCGGAGTTTTGTCCGAGCCAGGTTTAATAGCCTGATGGCTGTGGGGAAGTAGCTATTCCTGAACCTGGTTGTTGCAGCCCTTAGACTCCTGTACCTTCTACCTGAAGGTAGCGGGGAGACGTACAAAATGTAGTCATGATGGAACCCGGGTGTCTGGCGCTGTGAGGCAGCAACTCTACCGCTGCGCCATCGTTAAGGTTGAGACTGAGAAAGGTGAGAGACAAATTCCAGGCAAACTGGGACTTAAAGTGTGCATGACCCTGTCTCGTTGTCTGTAACTCATTTTCACCTAGCCCACAGCCACCTTCTCTCACCTCCACCAGTTGCAGCTCTTTGTCCGTCATCGGAGATCCGTGTTCCTGATTCCCAGAGTTTCCCAGCTCCATGAGGGTGATGAGGATGGAGTAGTAGGTCATGTCGAACGCTCCGGTGCTCAGTGGGATGGAGGCGATTCTTTGCAACATGCTGGTTTTGATGGGCTCCAAGACACTGCTGGAGTCCGGGCAGTGCCTGCCCCGTGCCGTGTACTGAAAGCCATGGAGAGGCACCTTGGACGGAGTGGAAACTCGTTCCCGAGAGCTCCGGGGCCACTCCCCTCCTCCACCTCCAGCTATACAACACACAATGAGTATTGTGACAAAATAGAATTTTGAGATTTTTACAACATTTTGAGATTTTTAAAATCAAGTCTGCAATTTATCCCATAAAGCGTAAAAAGAAGTTTAATTTGACACTTAATTCACTTTCATATCTTCAGTATTAAAACAGTTATGGCCATTTTCATACTCGGAAATTAGCATCTTGTTCCCTATTGCTTTTCCATTGACTTAACACAAAAGCTGTGATCGAGGACAGTCAAAAGCCCACAACTTTCTTAAAAACTAAGAGAACTGAAAGAAATTTTCAGTTATTATAGATTGAAGCATTCTGAAACTAACATGAAAAAATCTTACTTGGATGATCTGAAATTAAAGCATATAATTAGTTAGTTACCCAATTGTAGCTAATTACAAAATTCAATTACTAGATCTATACATCTGTCCATTTCTTAAGAAAAAATTAACATTGTTTTGAAAGTCTAAGTGTCCAAATAACATTCACACAAGAATTCACAATATAACATTATTTTTAAATCTAATTGTCATTAATTTATAGGCCAAATTGAAGGAATTTAGTGTTTAATGCCCGTAGATTAATGGCCATTTAAATCAGCTTGCGAGTGGGATTTTGTGGAACGCGATGGATTGGAACGTTGCGGTTGCGGTGAATTTAAACCCAATATCGGCAGGAAATATTTTGCCGGTTCGTATAGGGGGAATAAATCACCGTTTTGCAACATGAAATGTTGATTAAGGTCATCTAAAAATGCAAGTTTAAATGTAAAAATAAACAGCTTTCACTTAACTGTCCCCTACGTAAAATCCGTCCCCGTTGTTGGCGTTCACGTCATTAGGGGCTAATTTTTATTTTACTGCAACGCTGAAATAGTCGGGCGATTAAAAATTTTTTTTTTAACTTAATGGCAGTCGGAACGAATCTTTATAAAAAGTTCGCACTCCGAGAAAATAAAGCTCCGGAAGGCAAGGGGAACACCGCATTTTAACCCCGCCCCCCCCTCAAAGGCGCCAAAGACGCGCACACGGCCAGCGGCAGAACTGCAGCGCCGCTGAAGGTAGGTTTTGTAACATACCTACAATGAGCTGAGAGTTAGGGCGGCACGGTGGCGCAGCGGTAGAGTTGCTGCCTCACAGCGCCAGAGACCCGGGTTCCATCCTAACCACGGGCGCAGTCTCCCCGTGACCTGCGTGGGATTTCTCCGGGTGCTCCGGTTTCCTCCCACATGCTAAAGACGGACACGTTTGTAGGTTAATTGTCTTTGGTAAGGATTGTAAATTGTCCCTAGTGTGTAGGATGGCGCTAGTGTGCGTTTGGTCGACGCGGACTCAGTGGGCCGAAGGGCCTGTTTCCACGCTGCACCCCCAAACTAATCTAAACTAAAAATCTCTTTCTGTCTTTAGAAAAGGTTCAGAGGAGTTTTACCAGAAAGATAGACACAAAAAGCTGTAAAAACTCAGCATGTCGGGCAGCATCTCTGGAGAGAAGGAATGGGTGACGTTTCGGGTCGAGGCCTTTCTTCAGACCGAGAGTCCGGGGAAAGGGAAACGAGAGATATAGACGTTGATGTAGAGAGATATGGAACAAATGAATGAAAGATATGCAAAAAAGTAGCGATGATAAAGGAATCAGGACATTGTTGGCTGTGGGTGAGGTGAAAATGAGTTACTGACAAGGAGACTCAACAAGCCCAACGACTTGGGTGGGGGAGGGATGGAGAGAGAGGGGAATGCAAGAATTACTCGAAGTTAGAGGAAAGATGCTTGGATTAAGAAGACTTTGGCTGCAAGGAGAGGAGAAAGACAGACTTGGTTATCCCTGGAGTATCGGAGGCTGAAGGGAGACCTGATAGTAGTTTATAAAATGATGAGAGGTGTGGATAGGGTTGACTGTCAGAACCTTTTTCCCCAGCCTTAAGATGCGAGGGGTAAAGGATAAAGGGACGTGCAGAGCACATTTGTTTACACCTTGTCCACTAGCTCTGTGCTACACACTAGGGCAGTGGGTTCTTAACCTTTTTTGGCACCAGTGCGCGCAAATGCGGACAAAACACTGTATATGGTATGTGCCTTTGTTAGGTTCCTAAACATGGGCTCAACACATTGATCTGTTATTTGTGTCCCCTTCATGACCCCCTGACAAAGCCCCAAACGACCCCCCCATAGGGGTTCACGACCCCCAGGTTAAGAACCACTGCACTAGGGACTATTTTTTGGCGGACGTTGATTAATCTGCGCACCTGTACGTCTTTCGAATGTGGGGGGGGGAAACCGGAGCGCCCGGAGAAAACCCACGCAGGTCACGGGGAGAACGGGCAAACTCCGCAAAGACAGCGCTCCGTGGTCAGGAATGGAACCCGAAGGTTTAAGAAGGAACTGCAGATGCTGGAAAATCGAAGGTAGACAAAAGTGCTGGAGAAACTCAGCGGGTGCGGCAGCATCTATGGAGCGAAGGAAATAGGCAACGTTTCGGGCCGAAACCCTTCTTCAGACTGAAGAGCCCGGGTCTCTGGCGCTGTGAGGCAGCAACTCTGCCACGTGCTGCACCTGGGATAGGTTTGAGTGGTGGCATAGAACTGATGGGCTGAACGGCCTGGAGGGACACACGATATTGATCCGAATTTATGTATCCCAGTGGGAAATTGATCTGCCAACGGTCATAAAACACAAAACCACAAAATACATGAGACGTGAAATTAAAGTGACGAGCGGGAAAGGATTGGGGATGTGCAAAGATTGGGGGGAGGGCAGTCTCAGACATGTATAAACGGAGGATGCAGCAAAGGGTTTGATGCCCACCGCTGTGAGTGGCCTTGGTCCAACGCTGCTGCAGATCCTTGTCTATAGCTTCCTCCCTGGGAATGAAAATCCCACAGTAGGCTTCCGCGTGGCTCTGCCGGAGGAAAACACTGGAATACAGGTGGGTCAGCGGAAGCTCGGAGTAATCCAGAACCCTGCGGGGAGAGAGGGAGAGGGAGAGGGGGAGGGAGAGGGGGAGGGAGAGAGAGGGTGAGGGGGGGGGGAGAGGGGGAGGGAGAGGGAGAGGGAGAGAGGGGGAGAGAGGGAGGGGGAGGGAGAGAGGGAGAGAGGAGAGGAGAGGGAGAGAGGGAGAGGGGGAGGGAGAGAGTGAGAGGGAGCGGGAGAGAGGGAGAGGGGAGGGGAGAGGGGGAGAGGGGGAGAGGGGAGAGGGAGAGAGGAGGGAGAGGGGGAGGGAGAGGGAGAGGGAGAGTGCGAGAGGGAGAGGGAGCGGGAGGGGGAGGGAGAGAGGGAGGGGGAGGGGGAGAGGGAGAGAGAGGAGAGAAGAGAGGAGAGGGAGAGGGAAGAGTGAGAGGGAGAGCGGGAGAGGGGAGAGGGAGAGCGAGAGATAGGGGAGAAATGTGCTGAGTTAGGATGGGCTTGTACTTATGTTAAAAGGACGCAGAGTGCTGGAGTAACTCAGCGGGTCAGGCAGCATCTCTGGAGAACATATATAGGTGAGGTTTAAGGGCAGAATCATTCTACTGACTTGTATTTGCAGTGTTGAGGGTCTGGGGTTGAGAGATACAGCGCGGACACAGACCCTTCGGCCCAAGTCCGCATCGACTAGCGATCTCTACACATCAACACCATCCTACACACACTACACAACCTGTGCGGACCAACTGGCTAGAGTCTTTACGGACATTTTCAACCTCTCACTTCTGAGGTCTGAGGTTCCCACCTGCTTTAAAAGGGCATCAATAATACCGGTGCCCCAGAAGAGCAAGGTGACGTGCCTCAATGACTATCGACCTGTGGCACTAACGCCTGTGGTGATGAAGTGCTTCGAGAGGTTGATCATGGCGCAAATCAACTCCTACCTCGACAAAAACCTGGACCCACTGCAGTTCGCTTACCGCCACAACAGATCAACGGTGGATGTGATCTCGCTGGCCCTCCACCCCGCTCTGGACCACTTGGACAACAAAAACTCATATGTCAGGCTGTCATTCATTGACTACAGCTCGGCATTTAACACAATCATCCCCTCCAAGCTGGTTACCAAACTCGCAGAACTGGGTCTCTGTGCATCCCTCTGCAATTGGATCCTCGACTTCCTCATTCACAGACCACAGTCTGTTCGTATTGGTGGAAATGTGTCAGACACGATAACAATCAGCACGGGAGCACCTCAAGGCTGCGTGCTCAGCCCCCTGCTGTACTCACTCTATTAGCATCATCAAGGACCCACACCATCCTGGCCACACACTCATCTCTCCGCTGCCATCAGGTAGAAGGTACAGGAGCCTGAAATCTGCAACATCCAGGTTCTGGAACAGCTTCTTCCCCACAGCCATCAGACTATTAAACACAAGTGCCACACGGCCATCAGGAGAAGGGACCGCCGCCTGGGTGGGGACAATGGTGCTGTTTCAACCAGAAACCCGGCTTTCATCCTGACCTCGGCTGCTGGCTGGTGCTTCAGGTCGAGACCCTTCTTCAGACTGAGAGGGAGGGGGATTGTGCTGTTCCGTTCCAGAAATGGAATTGCTCCAGGAGCCAACAGAGACTCAATGGGCCAAATGGCCTCCTGTTTGACCATGAGGAAATCTGGGATTTCTTATGAGGGCAAACGTTTCTGATGCTAGTGAGACCACACCTGGAGTATTGTGTGCAGTTTTGATCCCCTAATTTGAGGAAGGACATTCTTGCTATTGAGGGAGTGCAGCGTAGGTTTACAAGGTTAATTCCCGGGATGGCGGGACTGTCATATGCTGAGAGAATGGAGCAGCTGGGCTTGTACACTCTGGAGTTTAGAAGGATGAGAGGGCATCTCATTGAAATATATAAGATTGTTAAGGGCTTGGACACACTAGAGGCAGGAAACATGTTCCCGATGTTGGGGGAGTCCAGAACCAGGGGCCACAGTTTAAGAATAAGGAGTAAGCCATTTAGAACGGAGACGAGGAAACACTTTTTTTCTCACAGAGAGTGGTGAGTCTGTGGAATTCTCTGCCTCAGAGGGCGGTGGAGGCCGGTTCTCTGGATGCTTTCAAGAGAGAGCTAGACCGGGCTCTTAAAAATAGCGGAGTCAGGGGATATGGGGAGAAGGCAGGAACGGGGTACTGATTGGGGATGATCAGCCATGATCACATTGAATGGTGGTGCTGGCTCGAAGGGCCGAATGGCCAACTCCTGCACCTAGTGTCTATTGTCGATTGTTTCGGGTCGGGTTTAAGAGCGCTTTCCACAGATCGGCACAAAGCCACATCTTTATGATCAGCGCTCGTGGGTGAACAGAATGTCAACACACACGCTGGAAAGATTCTCTCCTGCACAATATTGACCAGAGGACGTGAGGCTGGGACATTCGATACGTGCTCCACTACGTCTCGTCCAGGGAGCGAGACGTACAACCGGGAGGTCGTTGGTGGAGCGGTGGAGGGGATAAATGAGGGGTGAGGGTGGGTGGGTCTGGGGGCTGGGGGTGGATGGGCTACACACTTGGTTCATTGAAAGAGCCAGCATGGAAACAGGCCCTTCGGCCCTCCGCAGCCACGCCGACCAACGATCACCCATTCACACCAGTTGTTTAGAGATTCAGCTGCGAAAAAGGCCCTTCAGCCCAACGGGTCGGTGCCGGCCATCGATGCACCCGTCCACACTAGTTCCATGTTATCCCACTTTCCCATCCACTCCCTGCACACTAGGGGGCAGTTTACAGAGGGCAAATTAACCTGCAAACCCGCACGGCTTTTGGGATGTGGGAGGAAACTGGAGCACCCGGAGAAAGCCCACCCGGTCACAGGGAACAACGTGCAAACTCCACACAGAGGGTAGGAGAGGTCAGGATGGTGCCCGAGGCAGCAGCTCTACCCGCTGCACCACTGTGAAGCCGCTCTCATGTGTAGGGAAGAACTGCAGATGCTGCTTTATGCCAAAGATAGACGCAGAATGCTGGAGTAACTCAGCGGGACAGGCAGCATCTCTGGAGAGAAGGAATGGGTGACGTTTCGGGTCGAGACCCTTCTTCAGACTCTTCACCCCGATCTGAAGAAGGATCTCGACCCGAAACGTCACCTATTCCTTCTCTCAGAGATGCTGAGTTACTCCATCTTTCTGTGTCTCTCCTGTGTCTATGTAGCCACATGGCCGCGATCATGTGTTGGGCTGGACCAAGCCTCTACTGGTTGGCCTGGGTTACGCCAGTGTGGGCACGGGGTGCCAGTGTTTGTACCTCTCCTCCGCACCACCCTCAGAGGGCTGGACGATGGTCAGGCCGTACAGCTTCGCTCCCCGGGCATAATCCTCTCCCCTGGCGTCCAGTCGCCAAAGGCACTCCAGCCGGACGGGCTGCCTCACCATCAGGGCGGCTGGGACACAGGAGTGGAGGGCACCCGCCTCGCTCATCACCTCCTCCTAGACACACGGGACCGACAGAGCGATCAGTGACAACACAGCACGCTGGGCACCCAGCCCTGATACAACATGCAGCATGCAACACTGCACAGCACGCTGGGCACCCACCCTGATACAACATGCAACATGCAACACTGCACAGCATCATGCATACCGTCATAGAACATTGAACATGCAACATGCAACATGCAACAGGATCATATTGTCATATGTTGGGCATGTATACACTGGAGTTTAGAAGGATGAGAGGGGATCTTATTGAAACATATAAGAATATTAAGAGTTTGGACACGCTAGAGGCAGGAAACGTGTTCCCGATGTTGGGGGAGTCCAGCACCAGGGGCCACACAGTTTAAGAATAAGGGATAAGCAGGAACGGGGTACTGATTGGGGATGAACAGCCATGATCACAGTAAATGGCGGTGCTGGCTCGAAGGGCCGAATGGCCTACTCCTGCACCTATTGTCTATTGATCTTGCACCATTATAGAACATACAACATGCAATATAGAAAATCGGTGCAGGAGTAGGCCATTCGGCCCTTCGGGTCAGGCAGCATCTCTGGAGAAAAAGGATGGGTGACGTTTCAGGTCTGGGCCCTTCTTCAGACTGCTACTAGAGAAAGGTCCCAACCCAAAATATCACCCATCGATGCTCTCCAGAGATGCTGCCTGACCCGCTGAGTTACTCCAGCACTCTGTGTGAATCGCGTAACATTTGAATGACATTTGGACAGGGGCTTGGGTGGGAAAGGTGTTGAGGGATATGGGCCAAATGTGGGCAAATGGGAATGGACTAGCTTTGACGGGGCATGGGCAAGTTGGGCCGAATGGCCTGTTTCCATGCTCTACAACCATATAATCTTTTGGGTTCTGACTTGAGATTTTTGTACTCGAGTCTACCTCCTGAGGAGTTTCCTTCATCGCACATTCAAGACCAGCGGCCGTCGATCTCACATCACCATGTTGTGGTGGCCCAAGAGGTCCACTCAGTCTATCTCCTCAAAGGCCAGTCAGCGGTGGGCAGGAGATGCTGGACCTGCAGCGATGTCCACATCGCTCAAAGTAATAGGGGGGCACGGTGGCGCAGCGGTAGAGTTGCTGCCTCACAGCGCCAGAGACCCGGGTTCCACCCTGACTACCGGTGCTGTCTGTGTGGAGTTTGTACGTTCTTCCCGTGACCTGCGTGGGCTTTCTCCGGGTGCTCTGGTTTCATCCCACACTCCAAAGAGGTACAGGTTTGTAGATTAATTGGCTTGGCATAAATGTAAAATGTCCCATAGTGTACCTTGCATCTTGTGGTCATCACTTCCGAAGAGTCTACCAGGGACTCTACTGGAAGTTGGAGAATTTATACTGCACAATTTTTACATTTACCAAGCCAATTTATGTATTAGGTACTTAAGTACTTACTTCTAACAAAAAAAAACCCCAAAAAAAAAAAAAAAAAAAAACCAAGCCAATTAACCTACGAACCTGTACGTCTTTGGAGTGTGGGAGGAAACCCAAGATAGGAACATAGAGAAAAGGTGCAGGAGGCCATTCAGCCCTTTGAGCCAGCACCGCCATTCATTGTGATCATGGCTGATCGTCCCCAATCAATAACCCGTACCTGCCTTCTCCCCATATCCCCTGACTCCCCTAGCCCCTAGAGCTCTATCTAACTCTCTCATAAATCCATCCAGTGACTTGGCCTCCACTGCCCTCTGTGGCAGGGAATTCCACAAATTCACAACTCTCTGGGTGAAAACTTTTTTCTCACCTCAGTCTTAAATGACCTCCCCTTTATTCTAAGACTGTGGCCCCTGGTTCTGGACTCGCCCAACATTGGGAACATTTTTCCCGCATCTAGCTTGTCCAGTCCTTTTATAATGTTATATGTTTCTATAAGATCCCCCCCCTCATCTTTCTAAACTCCAGTGAATACAAGCCTAGTCTTTTCAATCTTTCCTAATATGACAGTCCCGCCATCCCAGGGATCAATCTCGTGAACCTACGCTGCACTGCCTCAATCACAAGGATGTCCTTCCTCAAATTACGAGACCAAAACTGGACACAATACTCCAGATGTGGTCTCACCAGAGCCCTATACAACTGCAGAAGAACCTCTTTACTCCTGTACTGAAATCCTCTTGTTATGAGATCTCGGAGAAAACCCACGCAGGTCACGGGGAGACCGTACAAACTCTGTACAGACAGCGCCCGCAGTGGGGATCGAACCTGGCGCTGCATTTCGCTGTAAGGCAGCGACTCTACCGCTGCGCCACCGTGAATGTGCAGGGACTGCTGGTCGGCACGGACTCAGTGGGCCGAAGGGCCTGTTTCCTCGCTGTATCCTTAAACTAAACAAGAAAGGAATTGTACTCTTCATCATCAACTCCTCGTTCACACAAACAGAACTGACAGGGAGGCGCTCACCCCGGAGAACACTTTCTTTTGTCCATTTTGGTCCAAGGGGATAACCAACCTGAAACAGGAGAAGATCAAACCAGGGAGCACGTCAGTGATTCAGGCGTGGAAGTGAACCGTAGGCGCCATCTACTTCTCTCTCACAGCGGTAACAATTGTCCTCATTCTTCTCGGCATTAGTTTCAGAGAGACAGATCAGGTTCCAGGAAAATGTGTAAGAAGGAACTGCAGATGCTGGTTTACTCCAAAGACAGACACAAAATGCTGGAGTGACTCAGCGGGACAGGCAGCCTCTCCGGAGAGAAGGATTGGGTGACGTTTCGGGTCGACACCCTTCTTCAGACTGAGAGTCAGGGGAGAGGGAGACAGTGAAGGGTAAGGTGTGAAAACGAGAGATCTAAGGGGACGAATATCAAGGAAAATGTCGAATAAACCATTGTTAGCTCGGGGAAGTTTACGATGAAGCATACAGAGGTAAAATTGAATCAGGAGGACAGTCAAACTCATCGGAGAACTGGGATGGGGAGGGATGGAGAGAGGGAAAGCAAGGGGCACTTAAAGTTAGAGAAGTCAGTGTTCATACCACTGCCCAATACGAGATGCTGTTCCTCCAATTTGCTTTGAGCCTCACACAGACAGTGGAGGAGGCCCAGGACAGTGTGGGAATGGGAGGGTGGGAGGGGGGGGGGGGGATATTCTGGATACAACTGACAGAGGCCGGGAGTCACAGAGCGCAGAAACAAGTCCTGAAGCACAACAACCCCGCACTCTCATCAGCCACCCACTCTCACCGACGCCACTTCAAACCCCTTTTAATTCTCCACAGATTCCCATCCTAACCCCACAGATTCTACACACTTGGGGCAATTGGTTCAATGTGGAACATAATGCCAAGACATACACTTATTTGACTGCACATAGTCCATGTCCCTCAGTTCTCTGCATTTCCATGTTTAGTTTAGTTTAGAGATGCAGTGCGGAAACAGGCCATTCAGCCCATCGAGTCGACACCGACCAGCGATCCCCGCACACTAACACCACCCTACACTATTTTACATTCATACCAAGCCAATTAACCTGCAAACCTGTACGTCTTTGGAGTTTGGGAGGAAACCAGAGGTCTGGGAGAAACCCACGCAGGTCACGGGGAGAACGTACAAACTCCGTACAGACAGCGCCCGTAGTCAGGATGGAACCCGGGTCTCTGGCGCTGTGAGGCAGCAACTCTACCGCTGCGCCACCGTGCCATTTTGCATTGTCCCAAAACATGCCAGTCAGTCACTGACGAGGCAGTCATGGAGGCGCAGCGGTAGAGTGGCTGCCTCACAGCGCCGGAGACCCGGGTTCAATCCCGACTACGGGTGCTGTCTGTACGGAGTTTGCACGTTCTCCCCGTGACCTGCGCGGGTTTTCTCCCAGATCTTCGGTGTCCACCCACACTCCAAAGACGTGCAGGTTTCTAGGTTAATTGGCTGGGTAAATATAAAAATTGTCCCTAGTGGGTGTAGGATAGTGTTAGTGTGCGGGGATCGCTGGTCGGCGCGGACCCGGAGGGCCGAAGGGCCTGTTTCCGCGCTGTTTCTCTAAAACTATGGCGAGTCTCGCATGCTGTCTCAGTGGACTATATCTTTGTACTAATCGGGTTCTGTACGGCAATACTGAACGTATTACTGAAAAAAATAATCCCATTGTACCTCAGTACCTGTGCTAATGAGGGTCCAGTAATCCAAGGTGCACACTGCGCAACTTTCCCAATCCCATTCCCGTTTCTGGGAATTACCTGAAGACGAGGTGATGCTGCTGTTTGATTGTCCTGATCACATCATTCCGGAGACATTCCACATAACGGGACACGGCTCTCTGTGCGTCTGTCCCGATGATGACAAAATGTAGGAGAATATCTACGGCGGGAGGCAGGTCATAGAAGGTTCCGGTGAAGATGCCCGGTCCCGTGAGGGCAGAGAACACTTGCACCTGGAAATGACGCAGGAATGTTCAAAATGGATTCGTTTATGGATGAAATTATCCAAATGTCTTCACGGACAAACTGAGCCTTCAGTTTAGTTTAGAGATACAGCGTGGAAAGAGGCCCCTCAGCCCACTGAGTTCACGCCGACCAGTGATCACCCTGCGCACTAGAGGCCCTGTCCCACTTTCCCGAGTTACTCACAAACTCTCCCGAGTTTTCCCCTTGATTCGAACTCGGGGAATTACGGTAATAGCCGCTTGTAGGTACTCGGGGCTGCTTGTTTAAATCGTGGACATTTTTCAACATGTTAAAAAAACATCGCGACTTACATGATGCCCCGAGTTCCTACGTCTGGCATTATGAGCTGCTAGGAAACATCTACGGACTCGCTACCGACTCCTACGAGCTCGCTACGGACATTCCCCGAGTTTGAATCAAGGGGAAAACTCGGGAGAGTTTTGTGAGTAACTCGGGAATGTGGGACAGGGCCTTAACACTATCCTGCACATTAGGGACAATTAACACGGAGGAGCAGCGGTAGTGTTGCTGCCTTAAGGGCCTGTCCCACTTGGGGGTCATTTACGCGACGGTCGCGCGCTTCGCTCTTGAGGTCCCTGCTTCGTTTGGGAGCCATTACGATGTCGGTCGTACTGTCCCGTTATTTTAGTCCGATCTCCGTGGCGCGTTTTTTCCCAGTAAACATTTTTCAAAACTCGGCGCGGTGACGCATAATAAATTAGCATAGGCAACGTTCGTGCGTCACCGTGCGTAACCATGCGTTGCCACGCGCTACACGTACGCCGTCAGTACGTCAGCGTGCGCAAGGGATTCGTCACGCAGGTGGCGCGCGAGGATTTTGAACATTCCAAAATCCCAGGGCGATAGGGAAGCGTCACTGCACACGCCACCACGCCTCGCCACGCGCCAACCTATTTTTAGGATGTCGCATAAATGACACGCAAATTATGCCCAAGTGGGACAGGCCGTTTCCAGGGATTTCAGCAGCAGAGGCCTGGGATCGATCTGCACTGGGTACTGGACACCTTCACAATATTTACATTGGACCCATGGGATTTCCTACATCTGTCCGAGAGAGACCGATGCCTCAATTAATTGTCTTCTTTGATAGACGGCCGGCGCTCTTGACAGCACAGCACGCCCGCAGTGTAATGCGGGCGGGGACCAGCCTGCAGTGTTGCGCTTGAGGTTCTGTAGAGGGTCTTAAACCTGCGTCTCCATACCTGAGACTTCTCCCTGTTTGTTTTACAAGGATGGACCGGAGGAGAGGACGGACACGAGATCCAGTGCCGGTGAGAGAGTGAACCGGGCTCTGGCCTTCTTCCAGCACCCTCAAGGTCGGCTGCAGGAGGCCACTCCCCGGGCACGTAGGCTGAAGGTGGGCGAGGACGGCTCGCTGGACGATCAGTAGGGAGGCAACGGCTGGAGGCCCTGCAGCAGCCTGGAGCTCACCTGGATCACACCCTGTTGAACCAATGACTACTGACCATTGAACCATCAGCCATTGGCCCTGTTGTAACTCCCTTTAAGCCTTTTCTTGGATCATATGTTCTAGGAGCAGAATTAAGCCATTTGGTCCATCAAGTCAACTCTGCCATTCAGTCATAGTTGATCTATCTTTCCCTCTCAACCCCATTCTCCTGCTTTCTCCCCTTAACCCCTGACATCTATAGTAATCAAGAATCTATCTATTTCTGCCTTAAAATATTTCCATCAACTTGACCTCCACAGCCTTCTGTGGCAATGAATTCCACAAACTCACCACCCTCTAATAAAGAAATCCCCCCTCATCTCCTTCCTAAAGGATCGCCCATTAATTCTCAGGCTGTGCCCTCTGGTCCTAGACTCTCCCACCAGTGGAAACCTCCTCTGGGTGTCATCTATGGGATTCATTGCCAAGACGGACTGTTCCATGCTGTAACACTTGTGGGTCAAGCTGAACTGTTTCCACGCTGGGTGGGAAGGAACTGCAGATGCTGGTTTAATCCGAAGACAGACACAAAAAGCTGGAGTAACTCAGCGGGACAGGCAGCATCTGTGGAGAGAAGGAATGGGTGAGGTTTCGGGCCGAGACCCTTCTTCAGACTGAGTCAGGGGAGTGGGCGGTACGCTGTACACCGTGACTCACCGAGAGAGCGCTGGTCTGGTGCAGGCTGGCAATGGGGGGGGTGGCGTTTGCCAGCAGCCAGCGGTACTGCTGGAGGTGAGCGGGGGAGACACAGCGTAGGACAGCGGGTAGTCCCCACACACGGGACGTGTGGCCGGCACCTGCGGGATACAACAAGAGGGAACATCGTGGAGAGGAGGGCAGCGTTCCCGAAACTGCCCACAGAGGCCTTGGTGCCAGCTCACATCCAACATGGGCTGCCTGGCACTGGGCAAAGTAAAGACAGTTCACTTCCCCACCCACCTCACACCGCAAGGGATCCACCATGGAAACATGGAAAGATAGAAGATCGGTGCAGGAGGAGGCCATTCGGCCCTTCGTGCCAGCACTGCCATTCAATATGATCATGGCTGATCATCCAGAATCAGTACCCCGTTCCTGCTTTCTCCCCATATCCCTTCATTCTCTACCGCTGGGACTAGCCAACGTTCCAGCTTGGTCGGAATGGTTCGGGTAGGCCGGAGGGCCTGTTTACACACAGTAAAAGCTCGATGATTCTCAGGACTGTTACAGCAACAGCTAGAGGTTGATATCTGATGGGGGAGCTCGGTCGCTGGGTGACCCCGACATTGTCTGCGCCGCGCGTTACTGCACCTGAGATGTATCCGACCGCCGTGGAAAATGTGGGCCAACTCACATCGGAAAGGATCCGTTCAGGTGGCGTGGAGTTAGTTAAGCGAAACCTAGGGGTAAGAAACACAGTGAAGAAAGCACAGTATTGTAATGGGTAAGAAGGGACTGCAGATGCTGGACAATCGAAGGTAGACAAAAATGCTGGAGAAACTCAGCGGGTGAGGCAGCATCTATGGAGCGAAGGAATAGGTGGCGACGTTTCGGGTCGAGACCCTTCTTCAGACTGATGTGAGGGTGGGGGTGGGGGAAGAAGATAGGAAGAGGCGGAGACAATGGGCTGAGGAAGAGCTGGGAAGGGGAGGAGAAAGCAGGGACTACCTGAAATTGGAGAAGTCAATGTTCGTACCGCTGGGGTGTAAACTACCCAAGCGAAATATGAGGTGCTGCTCCTCCAATTTACGGTGGGCCTCACTCTGGCCATGGAGGAGGCCCAGGACAGAAAGGTCAGATTTGGAATGGGAGGGGGAGTTGAAGTGCTGAGCCACCGGGAGATCAGGTTGGTTATTGTAACGGTTCTCACTGCAGAACAGCAAACCATATGCAATCAATTTGTTATTGGAGTCACACAGCGCAGAAACAGGCCCTTCAGCCCAACTCGTCCATGCCAACAAAGGTGCAAGATTTCAAGAGAAAGTTAGAGTTAAGGGCCTGTCCCACTTACGCGACTTTTACAGCGACTGCCGGCACCCGTCATAGGTCGTTGCAGGTGGCCGAAAATCTTCAACGTGTTAAAAATCCAGCGGCGACCAGAACAAGGTACGACACTTTGGGCGACTACACACGACCATACAGGCTTCACCCTGCGACCTGTCGCCCGTACGGTCGTGAGTCGTCTCCTCAGTCGCCCAAAGAGTCGTAGCGTCTTTCTGGTCGCCGCTGGATTTTCAACATGTTTTAGATTTTCGGTGATCTCCAACAACCTATGATGTCACGGGTGCCGGCAGTCGCTGTAAAAGTCACGGAAGTGGGACAGGCCCTTAAGATTTAGCTCTTAGGGTTAAAGGAATCAAGGGATATGGGGAAAAAGCAGGGTACTGATGTTAGATGATCAGCCACGATCATATTGAATGGCGGTGCTGCCTTGAAGGGCCGAATGTCCTCCTCCTGCACATATGTTTCTAATCTACACTAGCCCCATTTTCCTGAGGAGAGGGGAGGAGAGGAGAGGAGAGGAGAGGAGTGGAGAGAGGAGAGGAGAGAGGAGAGGAGAGAGGAGAGGAGAGGAGAGGAGAGGAGAGAGGAGAGGAGAGGAGAGGAGAGAGGAGAGGAGGAGAGGAGAGAGGAGAGGAGGAGAGGAGAGGAGAGGAGAGGAGGAGGGAGGAGAGAGAGGAGAGGGAGGGGACTGGAGAGGAGGAGAGGGGAGGAGAGGGGAGGGGGGGGGAGGGGAGGAGAGGGGAGGGGAGGGGAGGAGGGGGGAGGGAGGAGAGGGGAGGGGAGGAGGGGAGGGGAAGGAGAGGGGAGGGGAGGGAGGGGATGGGAGGGGAGGGGGGAGGGGAGGGAGAGGAGGAGGGAGGGGAGGGGAGGGGAGGGGAGAGGAGGAGAGGGGAGGGGAGGGGAGGGGAGGAGAGGGGAGGGTTGGCAGGCCAAGCCAGTCGAGGGCGACGGAGGAAGGCCCTGCAGGAGCCTGGGGCTCGCCTGGATCGGGAGCCGCTCCAGTAGACCGAGCACGCGGGCAGAACTGACTTTGGAGTTTGGAAATGGCGCCAAGACTTGCATGTGTAAATATGATAGAAAATTTAATCGTGCAGATACACATGTGATAAATAAAGCACCATTAAACCATTCACATTCATTGACCAGTCCAATAGCCTTTAAATGTTGCAGTCCCTGCCTCAACTATCTCCCCTGCAGCCCGTTCCATTTACCCTCCACCTACTGTGTGAAAAAGTTGGCCTTTGGTTCCTATCTTCCACTGTGACAATAGATGAGAACTTGAACTTTTTGAGCCTTCCTCTTATCTTAAACCAATGCGCTCTAGTTCTTGGTTCCTCTAACTTGGAGAAAAGACCCTGACTTTTTGATAGAACGTTGAACAGTCCAGCACAGGAACAGACCCTTCGGCCCATATTGCCTGTGCTGTACATGATGCCTAGTTCTACACATCTCCTCTGCTGAAACAGAGAACTGCAGGTGCTGATTTACAGCAAACAAAACGACACAATGCGCTGGAGTAACTCAGCCGGTCAAGCGGCATCTCTGGAGAACATGGATAGGTAACATTTTCAGTCGGGACCCTACTTCAGCCTAGCCCGCTGAGTTGCTCCAGCATTTGTGGAATTTTTTTCAAACTGATCCATATCCTTCCAATCCCTGCATATCCAGGTGCCTATCTAAATGTCTCTTAAATGCCACTGTTTTATGTGCCTCCACCACCACCCCTGGCAGTATATTCCAGACACCCACCACCCTCTGTAAAATACTTGCCCCTTAAAAGTTCCCCCTCTCACCTTAAAGCAAAGGTGTTTTGTGAGACCCCCTCTACTGCTCCAGTAGGGGATGTCCCATCTCAGTTAGTCCCGTTTGCCCATAGAGTATGTTGTCAACTGAACTATTTTTTTTAGTTTAGTTCAGTTTATAGAAACATAGAAACATAGACAATAGGTGCAGGAGGAGGCCATTTGGCCCTTCAAGCCAGCACCGCCATTCATTGTGATCATGGCAGATCGTCCGCTATCAATAACCCGTGCCTGCCTTCTCCCCATATCCCCTGCCTCCACTAGCCCCTAGAGCTCTATCCAACTCTCTCTTAAATCCATCCAGTGATTTGGCCTCCACTGCCCTCTGTGGCAGGGAATTCCACAAATTCACAACTCTCTGGGTGAAAAACTTTTATCTCACCTCAGTCCCGACTGAAAATGTTACCTATCCATGTTCTCCAGAGATGCCGCTTGACCGGCTGAGTTACTCCAGCGCATTGTGTCGTTTTGTTTGTTGTAAATCTTTATTCTAAGACTGTGGCCCCTGGTTCTTGACTCGCCCAACATTGGGAACATTTTTCCTGCATCTAGCTTGTCCAGTCCTTTTATAATGTTATATGTTTCTATAAGATCCCCCCTCATCTTTCTAAACTCCAGTGAATACAAGCCTAGTCTTTTCAATCTTTCCTAATATGACAGCCCCGCCATCCCAGGGATCAATCTCGTGAACCTACGCTGCACTGCCCCAATCACAAGGATGTCCTTCCTCAAATTAGGAGACCAAAACTGTACACAATACTCCAGATGTGGTCTCACCAGAGCCCTATACAACTGCAGAAGAACCTCTTTACTCCTATACTGAAATCCTCTTGTTATGAAGGCCAACATTCCCTTAGCTTTCTTCACTGCCTGCTGTACCTGCACGCCAACTTTCAGTGACCAGTGTACAAGGACACCCAGGTCTCGCTGTACCTCCCCCTTCCCTAACCTAACCCCATTGAGATAATAAATTGCCCCCTTGTTTTTGCCGCCAAAGTGGATAACCTCTCAGGGTTTAGTTCAGAGATATAGCACGGAAACAGGCCCTTCGGCCCACCGAGTCCATGCCGACCACTAACACTATCCTACACTCTAGGGTGGATTTTTAACCAAACCAATTAAGCTACAAAGCTGCACGTCTTTGGAGTGTGGGGGTAAACCGGGGCACCAGGAGAAAACCCACGCGGTCACAGGGAGAACGTACAAACTCCGTACAGACAGCGCCCGTAGTCGGGATCGAACCCGGGTCTCTACCGCTGCGTCACTGGTGTGTGTGTCCAGGATACAGGAACAAGCCCCCTTATTCCTACCTCTCCGCCTGCTGCTGTATCTGACAGAGAAGTCCCGGATATGGGTTTGGTGGTAACTCCGCCCTCCCCAGGAGCTGGGCACTGATATCCTCCATGCACCTCTGAAGCCCAGTTGCATCCAAGTATTTCCGTAGCTGGTTTAATCTTCGAGCTACACGTGGATGAGTGGTCTGCGGTGCTCTGGGCCGCTCCAAAATCTGGCCCGACATCTCCTTTACACCAGTAAACCACAATCTACTGCTGCTCACAGGAGCCGGTCTGGCTGCAACATTGCAGATGGTCTCCAAAGATGTTGAAAACCCTGAGCGGCTGTGGAGAGAGACACAGTTAGTGTTTCCAAACAGTGATGGGGTCTGAGGATTGAAAGATCCAGCATAGGACCCAGGCCCTTCAGCCCACCGAGTCCACACCAACCAGCGATCGCCTGTTCACACTATCTGGATCTGGATATAGTATGCTGGAAAACTCAGCTTTTGGAGTACATCTTTGTATGTGTTGATGTTTTGGAGACCTCTGATGCTGGCTGGTAGGGTATTCCAATCCAATTAGACAATAGACAATAGGTGCAGGAGTAGGCCATTCGGCCCTTCGAGCCAGCACCGCCATTCAATGTGATCATGGCTGATCATCCACAATCAGTGCCCCGTTCCTACCTTCTCTCCATATCCCCTGACTCCTCTATCTTTAAGAGGCCTATCTAGCTCTCTCTTGAATGCATCCAGAGAACCGGCCTCCACCGCCCTCTGAGGCAGAGAATTCCACAGACGAGAAAAAGTGTTTCCTCGTCTCCGTTCTAAATGGCTTACCCCTTATTCTTAAACTGTGGCCCCTGGTCTTGAAGACACTAGTTCCACGTCATCCCACTTTCTCCTCCACTCCCTGCACACTAGGGACAGTTTCGCAGAGGGCCAATTAACCGACAACCCTTCGTTTCTTTCGGCGTGTGGGAGGAAACCACAGGAACCCCGCAGGGTCAGAGGGAGGACGTGCAAACTCAGCACACAGCCACGCCCAAGGTCAGGATGGAAGCTGGGCCTCTGGTGCTGTGAGATAGCAGCTCGACCAACTGCGCCGCTCTAAAAAGATGAAGATGTGGAAGCCTCTACAGATGCCGTCTGACCTGTGGAACATTTGCAGTCTTTTCTGTCCTTTGATTCTGGTGCGTGCGGTATTTTCCGTCTCCTGTTCTGTGGTCACCAAGGTGCTGCAGGCATGGGCCAGTGACCACTGTCACCGCAGAAAGCAAAGGGGACTTCCTCCTGACCAAAGGAGTGCTGAATCTACACTACAAAGTCTGCACGCAGGAAGCACCACGAGACCCGGGTTCCATCCTGACTGCGGGCGCTGTCTGTACGGAGTTTGTACCTTCTCCCCGTCACCTGCCTGGGTTTTCTCTGGGTGTTCACAAAAAGATAGGATCAGAATTAGGCCATTCGGCCCATCAAGTCTACTCCGCCATTCAATGATGGCTGATGTATCTCTCCCTCCTAACCCCATTCTCCCCGTAACCCCTGATACTCGTCCGACCCCTACAAGCCAGTGCTCCCAGTTTCCTCGCAAATTCCAAAGACTTGCGGGTTTGTATGTTAATTGGCCCTCTGTAAATTGTCCCTAGTTGTCGGGAGTGGATGAGAAAGTAGGATAACGTGGAACTCGAGTCAAGCCACTTTTATTTATGTAGCAAATTCAAA
Organism: Okamejei kenojei; assembly: GCA_035221665.1. Lineage (NCBI taxonomy): Eukaryota > Metazoa > Chordata > Chondrichthyes > Rajiformes > Rajidae > Okamejei > Okamejei kenojei. Next base: position 15,422,193 of record CM069166.1, on the reverse strand, counting down.
CAACAACTCTCGTTGGCCAAAGTGCTTTAGATTGGTAACAGAGCGAGTGTGAACGGGTGAATGCTGGTCGGTGTGGAATCTGTATCTTGCAATCATTCAATCAAACACTCGTGTGTAGAAAGGACTACAGACGCTGGTTTACACCGAAGATAGACACAAAGTGCTGGAGTAACTCAGCGGGACAGGCAGCATCTCTGGAGAAAAAGGAGTAGATGACGTTTAGGGTCGACACCCTTCTTCAACTTCTTGATTTGAGAAGGAGGGTCCCAACCCGAAACATGACCTGTCCATGTTCTCCAGAGATGCCGCTTGACTCACTCCAGCATTTTGTGTCTTAAAAAAAACCCCAGTATCTGTAGTTCCTTGTGTCTCCCCATTTCTTCTGCGTTAGAATAAACCCGAGTGCATTCGGGACCAAGTGTGGATGAGCTGCAGTATGGGACACAGCCACTGGGTGGGAGTATCCGACACTGCCCAACATTGTGTTTAAGAAGGGACTGCAGATGCTGGAAAATCGCAGGCAGACAAAAATGCTGGAGAAACTCAGTGGGTGAGGCAGCACCTATGGAGCGAAGGAAATAGGAGACGTTTCGGGCCGAAACCCTTCTTCAGAAGTAGGGGATGGAGTCCTGACAGGAAGCAGGGTGGGAAGAAGTGTAGTCCAGATAGCCATGGGAGACACGTACAACAAATAATCCTCTGTCATTTTCGCCACCTCCAACGGGATCCCACCACTTGCCACATCTTCCCATCTTCTCCCCTGTTGGCTTTCCGCAGAGACCGCTCCCTCCGTAACTCCCTGGTCAATTCCTCCCTTCCCACCCGAACCACCCCCTTCTCCGGGCACTTTCCCTTGCAACCGCAGGCAATGCTACACTTGTCGCTTTACCTCCCCCCTTGACTCCATCCAAGGACCCAAGCAGTCCTTCCAGGTGCGGCAGAGGTTCACCTGCACCTCCTCCAACCTCATCTATTGCATCCGCTGTTCCAGGTGTCAGCTGCTCTACATCGGTGAGACCAAGCGCAGGCTTGGCGATCGCTTCGCCCAACACCTCCGCTCGGTCCGCAATAACCAACCTGATCTCCCGGTGGCTCAGCACATCAACTCCCCCTCCCGTTCCGAATCCGACCTTTCTGTCCTGGGCCTCCTCCATGGCCAGAGTGAGGACCACCAGAAATTGGAGAGGAGCAGCACCCCTCATATTTCGCTTGGGTAGTTTTACACCCCAGCGGGTATGAACATTGACTTCCCCAATTTCAGGTAGTCCCCTACTTTCTCCTCCCTTCCCCAGCTCTCCCTCATCCCTCTGGCTCCACCACCTCTCTCCCCTTGGTAAAAGGGGAAAAAAAAAAGAAAAAAAAAAGGGAAGATTCTTCCTCCCGCCCACCCTCACATCAGTCTGAAGAAGGGTTTCGGCCCGAAACGTTGCCTATTTCCTTCGCTCCATAGACACTGCCTCACCCGCTGAGTTTCTCCAGCATTTTTGTCTATCGCCCAACATTGACCAGCTTTGCCTCCCCCAGCCCCTGGGTTACATCACCAAACTAAAAGACATCCCATGCACTGTACAGACACACCCAAGGTCAGGATCGAACCCGAGATACCAGATGTGCCACCCTGCCACAATGACAAAGGAGATTTTCAAGAAAGATGTTTCGGAAGGAACTGCAGGTGCTGGCTTACACTGAAGATGGACACAAAATGCTGGGGTAACTCAGCGGGTCAGGCAGCATCTCTGGAGAGCGTGCAGATGCTGGTCTACACTGAAGATGGACACAAAATGGAGAAAAGGAATGGGTGATGTCTCAGATCAAGACCCTTCCTCAGGCTGAGAGTGGGGGGGGGGGGCTAGAGGTGTGAAAAGGTACAGAACAAAAGTATAAAAACAAATCAAAGCCAGCAAGGATGATCAAGGAAAGGTGGAGCCCACAATGGTCCATTGTTGGCTGCGGATAAGGTGATAAGGAGTGGATACAAACAGTAAAACTAAGCAGAAGGACGGTTAGGGTGGGTGAGGGGCGGGGAGAGAAGTGATGGGAGGGTTATTTAAAATGAGAGAAATCAACATTCATACCACTGGGCTGTCACTGACTGTGTCCAGGGACCCCGACAGTACTTTCATGTTAGGCAGAGGTTCACTAGCACCTCCTCCCTCCAACCTCATATGCTAGCATCTCATTTTTACCCTGCAAACAGCTTACAATAGAGTCTGTTTCCTTCAACATTGTTACTTTTTTTGCATATCTTTCATTCATTGCTGAGTTGCTGCCTCACAGCGCCAGAGCCCCGGGTTCAATCCTGACTGCGGGCGCTGTCTGTACGGAGTTTGCTACGTTCTCCCCGTGGCCTGCGTGGGCTTTCCCCGGGTGCTCCGGTTTCCTCCCACACTCCAAGGATGTACAGGTTTGTAGGTTAACTGGCTTCTGTGAAAATGAAATTACTCCGAGTGCGTAGGATAGAACTCGTGTTGGTCGGCCGAAGGGCCTGTTCCCACTCTGTATCTGTAAACTAAAACTAAATCTGCAGTTGCTTGTCTCTACTGGTGTAACATAGAACTGGTCGGATTGACTGAATCGATGTTTAAGAAGGAACTGCAGATGCTGGAAAATCGAAGGTAGACACAAAAATGCTGGAGAAACTCAGCGGGTGAGGCAGCATCTATGGAGCGAAGGAAATAGGCAACGTTTCGGGTCGAGACCCTTCTTCAGACCGATGGTCGGCGTGGGTCCCGACCTGAAACGTCACCTATCCATGTTCTCCACAGATGCTGACCTGTCCCAACTGGCCCACTGTGGTTCTGCCTGACCCGACTCCAGCATTTTGTGAAACATTACATTATTTTAATGATATATTACATTATTAACTTTACATTATAAACTTTAATTATTATTATTATTATTAAAGTTTATTTAAATAGGGACAGAAATACAGATACCCAAAACATAGATTACACTTGGAATCATCAGTCACCTGATGTATGCAATCATAGTGTTTTTAGCCAAAGCAATCACTTGTCCCCAGTATGGGGGCTTTTGGTTAAAAATTATATTACAGGTTAACATCATTAAAAATAGAAAAAAAAAATAGGAAATTGAAATGGAATATGAGGGTAAAAAATGGAAAAAAAAAAAAGAGAAAAAGACATACAGAGAGAGCACAGTGTAAAAACTAAATATCCATGTGCTCCACAGATTCTGCCTGACCCACTGAGTTACTCCCAGCACAATTTTTGTGAAACATTACCTATCCATGTTCTCACCAGAGATGCTGAGGCCCTGACCCGCCTGAGTTGCTTCCAGCATTTTCTCTGCCTTCCCCCCACAAAGAAATGTGTTAAGAAGGGCATTTGTTGCTCCCTATTAAATCCACCTTCACCAGTGTTGTACTCACCCGGGATCGCGGTTGCTGCTGCTGGCGTTTGTTTGTACAATCCCTTGGCAACGCTCAGCGGACTGTGGAACACAAAACGCTGGAGTAACTCAGCGGGGGGGTGAACCGGCAAGCCAGCATCTGTGGAGAGACTGGGAGATTAATGGACAACGTTTCGGGTTCGAGACCCATTCTTCAGGCAGAGATGTCATGGGGGGGAGAGAAGAGAAGGGGAGGAGGGGAAGGGGGAGGAATCCTATCGACGCTGGGGATTTCAGGGATTTTCAGGGAGTGAGTAAGACATAATGAATAATGTTTAAGAGCTGGGAGAAAATAAACAGAGAACGATAGGGCGAAATAATAAATAAGAGCCTCTCTGTATGTGACCCGAAACGTCGCCCATCCCTTCTCTCCACAGATGCTGCCTGTCCCGCTGAGTTACTCCAGCATTTTGTGTCTACCTTCGATTTAAACCAGCACCTGCGGTTTGCCCCTCTGTATAGAGTTTCTATTTCCCCAAATAAACGTTATTCATTTAATAAATATGCACAAACATAAAGGACACAAAATGCTGGAGAGGATACAGGGGGAGGTGGGGGAGGGGGAAAGGGGAGAGGGGGGGGGGGTGTGATATAGGTGTCAGGAGGTTATAGGGGACTCATGGCAGGGAGAATGGGGTTAGGTGAGAGAGATAGGATCAGCAGGGTTTGATTGGGAGAGTAGAGTGATGGGACGAAATGGCATCCTAATTCTGGTCCTATCACTTCTGACCTTATGGTGTGCGGGGATGTCCAGGGGCAGGGGCTGCAGCCGGTCTGGCCGGGGGAAACAGCTGCGTTTTTAAAGCCTCTTTTTAATTAAAAAAAAACAAATTGTTGTGAGATTTATCAACAGAGGTTATATCCTGTATGTTTTTTTAAACGAATGTTTAAGTCTGGGATTAAATAAAAACAGAAAAACCAAGCGGCGCCGGAAAAAATAAACAATAACATCTTAGTAATTTTTTAATCTCCAAAAATAAAACTTAATTCGTAATATAAAAAAATATGTACAAACAACAACAAAAAAAAGATACAAAGTGCTGGAGTTAACATCTGTGGGACAGGCAAGAATCTCTGGCGGAGAACGGAATGGGGTGATGTTTCGGGACGAGTTCCTTCTTCAGAAACTGACAGTTTTCTCCAGAGATGCTGCTGTCCCGGTGAGTTACTCCGCGTTTGTGTCCGGCGGAGAGTGTGAAGATGGGGTCGGTTTTCCAGATTGAATGATGTTTAAAAAGCAGGGTATCAGCCCAGGCAATTCAAAGTTTAGTTTAGGGACTTACAGTCAGCACACGACCAGAGCGATCACCGCACACTAACACTATCCCCACACACAAACACACACACACACACACACTAGGGACAAAATTTACAATTCAATACCAAGTCAACTAATCTGGGAGGGGGAAACCGGGAGCACCGGAGGGGAAAACCCACGACGGTTGACGGGGAGAAGAGAAGGGAGAAGTACAAACTCCGTACAGACAGCGCCCGGAGGATTAGGAGTTAGGATCTCGAAACCGGGTCTGTGGCGCTGTGAGCGCGACTCACTACCGCCCGCCCTAAAAATATCCCTAAGTGTCATTTTGGTTTATTATAAAAAAACACATAAGAAGTAGTGGGACGATTAGACACAACGTGTGTTTGCAGTAATTCGGCGGGTCACAGCAGCTGCTCTAGAGTACATGGAGTGTGCGTCGGGGAACCCTTCTTCACACTCTGAAAAGTTGAGATGGGGGTTGCGGAGGGGGGGGGGGGGGTTAGTTGTAAACTGGAGGGGAGAAACAAAAAGACACCCTCCAGTCGGCACTGGCTTTCGCCATCTCCACGGGTTGCAAACTCCCGTCACATTCCCACCCACTGACCTTTCTGTCTGGGCCTCCTCCATTGTCAGATGGGCAATCAAACGCAGATTGGAGGCTGGCATTCCTCATATTTGGATTGGACAGCTTACACAACCCAGCGGTTATGACATTGACTTCTCTAATTTCAAAGTTAGCCCCTGAATTCACTCCCTACCCTCCCCTAAATTGTCCAGTCAACAAAGGGCCATTGTGGGCTCCACCCCTCTTGAGGTCATCTTTGGTTGGCCTTGATTTGTTCTGGCCTGTTCGTCACCATCAAGGTTTTACCCCCCCTCCCCCTCCCTCATCTCTCACTTTCAAATAGACATCACAGGTGCAGGAGTAGGCCATTCAGCCCTTTGAGCCTGCCACCCACCATTCAATGTGATCTATGGTTTGAATCTTCCCCAATCAGTACCCCGTTCCTGCCTTTCTCCCCATATCCCCCTGTCTCGCGATCTTTTAAGAGCCTATCTAGCTCTCTCTTGAAAGCATCCAGGAGGAACTGGTCCTTCCACTACCCTCTGAGGTAGAGAATTCCACAGTGACTGTGGAATTCCATAGAGACTCACAACTCTCTGTGAGAATAGCTGTTTCCCTGTCTATATTTCCTAATATGGATTACCCCCTTATCCTTAAACTGGCGTGCCCCCTGGTTTCTGGACCTCCCCCAACCTATCGGGGAAAATTGCTTCCCTGCTCTGGCATGTCCCAAGCCCTTAATAATCTTAATGTTTCAGCCCTGTAAGAAGGATCTCGACCCGAAACATCTCTCAGAGATGCAGCCTGACCCCTCTGAGTTACTCCAGCATCGTTGTGTCCATCTTCGGCAGAAGTAAAACTGGCATCGGCTGTTCCTTTCCACACACAAGGAAGGTCGGGAGGGGTCGCGGGAAGAGTGTTTCACAAAGCAGGCTGGGACCGGGGTATTGTTTTTGGAATTCTGTAACTTCCAGAGAAAATGGCCAGTCCTGTTATTGGAGAAGGTTTTTGTTCGCATGTTTATTAATAAACCAATGCTTTTGGTTTAAATTCAAGGGAACTGCAGATAGAAGAAAACATAGAAATTAGTTTTGCAGGCAGTAGGCCATTCGGCCCTTCGAGCCTTTGCACCACCATTCTTTATGGATCCATGGCTGATCATCCAACTTGCTGATACAAGTTATCATGTTACCTGCCTTCTCTCAATACCCCTGATCTTACAGCCACAAGGGCACATCTAACTCCGTCTGAAATATAAGCCAACGAACTGGGCCCTCCAACCATCCTTCTGTGGCAGAGAGTTCCAGAGACTCCACCCACACTCTGTGAAAAAAGTCTTCCTCATCTCGGTCCTTAAAGGTCTTAAAAGATGCTGGGTTTGTCGGGAAAAAAAAGGATTGTAAAATGTATGGAGAAGTAACTCAGTGGGTCAAACAGGTTCTGGGGAAATCATGGGAATTTGTGATATGGGTCAGCAAACCGAAGAATTTCACAGGACACGTCTCATTGTGGCAAATAAAGTGTCTGTCAGTCTGTCTAAAAGTCTGTCTGTCTGTCAGTCTGTCTGTCCTGCAACTTGCCCATTTCAAAATCCATGCTTTTTTAGGTTAGCCATGGGGTTGGGGGAGATTGTCAACCTTCACGTGGTCAGCCCTGTTTTGGACGAAATGATATCAACCTGGTGTGACATCAAATAAGATCAAAATAGGAACAAGATGTCCACATCGTTACGCCTTTCACAGGAATGAAGAGAAGGGTCTGAAGAAGGGTCTCGACCCGAAAGTTGTCGCATATCTCCTTCGCTCCTTAGATGCCTCTGCACCCGCTGAGTTTCTCCAGCCTTTTGTGTAACCCACAGGAAGAAGACCTTTGATCGGGGTTTAAAAATTAGATCAAACCCCGACTTGAATGGCGTCGGTAGATCGATAGGATCCGAATGGTCCAATTTCTTATCCTATGTCCTTACCACACAGTCCATACCCAGTTTCTGTGTTATCCGTGTCTCTTAACCACACTCCTACCCCCCCCCCCCCCCCCCCCCCCCCCCCCCCCCCCCCCCCCCCCCCCCCCCCCCCCGCCCCCCTCCCCCCCCCCCCCCCCCCCACCCCCCCCCCCCCCCCCCCCCCCCCCCCCCCACCCCCCCCCCCCCCCCCCCCCACCCCCCCCCCCCCCCCCCCCCCCCCCCCCCCCCCCCCCCCCCCCCCCCCCCCCCCCCCCCCCCCCCCCCCCCCCCCCCCCCCCCCCCCACCCCCCCCCCCCACCCCCCTCCCCCCCCCCCCCCCCCCCCCCCCCCCCCCCCCCCCCCCCCCCCCCCCCCCCCCCCCCCCCCCCCCCCCCCCCCCCCCCCCCCCCCCCCCCCCCCCCCCCCCCCACCCCACCGCCCCCGAGAAACAATTTTACAGAGGGTCGATAAACGACTAGTACCCGCACGTCTTTTTTTGAGATGTGGGAAGAGAAACTGTAGATAACCCAAACGGTCACAGGGAGGAGCGTACAAATCAACACAGACAGTAGTTGAGGTCGAAACTCGAGCCTCTAATTGTGAGGCCAGCGGCTCTTCTACTCCTGGGGCTAGGAATAAGAGACTCTCGCGTGTCTTAAAAACCCCATCTATTCCTCTCTGGTTTTCGCACACTCTATAAGATCACCTCTCATCCTCCCTTTTTTTTGGGCTTCAAGGAATAGCATCCGACTTCACAACACTCAGGCACATGCGTCCTGTGTGACAAGCCTCGTAAATCTTCCATGCACCCGTTCCAGGTTGACATCATCTTTCCCAGAAACTAAGGCGCCCCACCAGAATTGATCACCAATTACTCTAATCGCGGCCTCATATCAATGTCTTTTATGTACACAACACGATCTGATTGACTTCTGTTGTCGATGGGGTGAGGGGGAAAGGGAAATGGACAGGATGGGATCTGTTGCGGTTGGGTCACAGGGGTACTAAACCTCAATGTGGCCGAAGAGTTGATCGCTTGCACCTTGCCAAGTGGTATGTACGACTGGGCATTGGCCCTGCCAGGAGTTAAGCAAGATGGCGTCTACATAGTGAGGGATGCTGGTTCCTACAATCCGCGCGGATACAGGATGTAATCCGATTGATATTTAGCCAGCAACAAACGGAATAGTAGTTACCTTCAGTCTGCTGGTGGGTCCCGAACCGAGACGTTGCCTGTCTCATGTTCTGCAGGAGTTGCTGTCTGATCCGCAGCGTTTACTCAAACACGTGTCTCCATTTATTTTTTACTTGGAGATGCAGCGCGGAAATTCTCACGTTTCACCCACTTTATCGTCGCCTCCATACACGCTCGGGAGCAATTTACTGAGGGCCCGATTAACTTGACGACCTTCTGTCTTTTGGCGGTGGGAGTAAACCGAAGCACCAAGGGGGAACCCACCGCGATCACAGGGCGATCGTGCAAAACTCCACACTGACAGCAGCCGTAGTCAGGTTGAACCAGGGTCATCGAGGTCCGCCGCCCGAGCACTGATTTACTTTAGTTCGTTTAGTTTGGAGATACAGCGCTGGGAGAAGGGAACAGGCCCTTCGGCCCACGGGTCCGCACGACCAGCGATCCCCGCACACTGACACCTGGAACTGTCCCACACACA
>CM069166.1:15208046-15412841 GCA_035221665.1 Okamejei kenojei | reverse complement strand
CCTCGTGGCGCAGAGGCTCTTGGCGATCGCTTGCCCAACACCTCCACTCAGTTCGCATACAACAACCTGATCTCCCGGTGGGCTCAGACACTTCAACTCACTCTCCCGTTCCGAATACCGACCTTTCTGTCCTGGCCCTCCTACAGGGCCAGAGTGTAGTGGACCACCAGAAATTGGAAAGGAGCAGACATCATTTATTGCGCTTGGGTAGGTTTACAGTTTACACCCTAGTTAGTTAGTGTTTACTCACCCCAGCGGTTTTTGTATGTCACTTATGTACATTGACTTCCATTTTTCAGGTTGTCCCTAAATACTTTCTCCTCCCCTTCCCAGCTTCTCCCTCATTCCTCTGGGCTCCACACTCCTCATTTCTTCTTCCCGGCCCCCCCCCCCCCCCCCCCCACCCCCCCCACCTCAACATCAGTTGAGAAGGGTTGGCCCGAAACGTTGCCTATTTCCCTTCGCTCCATAGACACTTGCCTCACCCGCTGAGTTTCTCGAGCATCTTTGTTATCGCCCAACATTGACCAGCTTTGCTCCCCCAGCCCCTGGGTACATCACCAAACTAAAAGACATCCCCATGCACTGTAAGACACACCCAAGGTCAGGATCAACCGAGGAGAGATACCAGAATGTGCCACCCTGCCACATTGACAAAGGAGATTTCAAGGAAAGATGTTACGGAAGGAAACTGCAGGGGCTGGCTTACACTGAAGATGGACCACAAAATTGCTGGGGTAACTAGGGGTCAGGCAGCATCTCTGGAAGAGCGTGCAGATGATGGTCATACAGAAGATGGACACAAAATGGAGAAAAGGAATGGGTGATGTCTCAGATCAAGGACCTTCCTCAGGCGGAGCGTCGGGTTGGGGTGGGGGGGGCGGCTAGAGGTGTGAAAAGGTACAGAACAAAAGTATAAAACAAATCAAAGCCAGCAAGGTTGATCAAGGAAAGGTGGAGCCCAATGGTCCATTGTTGGTGCGGATAAGGTGATTAGGTGTGGATACAAACAGTTAAAACTAAGCAGAAGGGACGGTTAGGGTGAGTGAGGGGCGGGGAGAGAAGTGATGGGAGGGTTATTTAAATTAGAGAGAAGAGAAATCAAACATTCTTACCACTGGGCTGTCACTGACTGAGTACAGGGACCCCGACAGTACTTTTCAGGTTAGGCAGAGGTTCCACTAGCACTCCTCCCTCCACCTCATATGCTGATCTCAATTTTTACCTGCAAAACAGCTTTAATAGGAGGTCTGTTTCTTCAACATTGTTACTTTTTTTGCATATCTTTCATTCATTGCTGTGTAGCTGCCTAACAAGCGCCAGTAGCCCAGGGTCAATCCTGACTGGCGGGCGCTGTCGTTCGGAGGTTTTGCACGTTCTCCCCGTGGCCTGGTGGGGCTTTCCCGTGGTGATCCGGTTTCCTCCCACATCCATGGATGTTAAGGTTTGTAGGGTAACTGGCTTCTGTGTACATGAAAATATTACTCTGAGTGAGTAGGATAGTAGAACTCGTGTTGGTCGGCCGATGAAGGGCCTGTTTCCACTCTGTTCTGTAAACTAAAACTAAACTGCAGTTGCTAGTCTCCTGCTGGTATAACATTAGATAGAACTGGTTCGGATTGACTGAATCGATGTTTAAGAAGGAACTGCAGATGCTGGAAAATCGAAGGTAGACACAAAAATGCTGGAGAAACTCAGCGGGTGAGGCAGCATCTATGGAGCGAAGGAAATAGGCACGTTTCGGGTCGAGACCCTTCTTCAGACCGATGGTCGGCGTGGGTCCCGACCTGAAACGTCACCTATCCATGTTCTCCACAGATGCTGCCTGACCCACTGAGTTACTCCCTGCATTTTGTGAAACATCATTCACCTTATTCATGTTCTCCACAGGATGCTGCCTGAACGCTGTGTTACTCCGCATTTTGTGAAACAACATTTTTTTCAATGATATATTACATTATTAACTTTACATTTACATTAAAACAATTCATTATAAACTTTAATTATTATTATTTTTATTATTTTATATTAAAGTTTATATTAAATAGGGACAGTTACAAAAAACAAGATACACTTGAATCAGTCACCTGATGTATGCTCATAGTTGTTTTTAGCAATGCAGCGGCAACACTTGTTCCCAAGTAGGGTTTTGGTTAAAAAATGATATTACAGATTTAACATCATTAAAAATAGGTAAATGGAAATGGAAATGGAAATGAGCGTAAAAAAAAATGGAAAGAGAAAAAGCATACAGAGGAGACAGTTGTAAAAACTAATATCCATGTTCTCCAGAGATGCTGCCTGACCCACACTGAGTTTGCTCCGCATTTTTGTTGAAACTTTACCTATCCATGTTTCTCAGAGATGCTGCCTGACCGCTGAGTTGCTCCAGCATTCTCTGCTCCCCCCCCCACCCCACCCCATCCCACAAAGAAATGTGTTAAGAAGGGCATTTGTTGCTCCCTATTAAATCCACCTTCACCAGTGTTGTACTCACCCGGGATCGCGGTTGCTGCTGCTGGCGTTTGTTTGTACAATCCCTTGGCAACGCTCAGCGACCGTGGACACAAAACGCCGGAGTTACTCAGCCGGACCGGCAGCATCTGTGGAGAGAAGGAATTCATGGGCAACGTTTCGGGTCGAGACCCTTCTTCAGGCAGAGAGTCATGGGGAGAGAAGGAAGGGGAGGAAACCTATCGACGCCTGGGATTTCAGGGAATTTCAGGGAGTGAGTAGGACATAATGAATACTGTTTAAGAGCTGGGAGAAAATAAACAGAGAACGATAGGGCGAAATAATAAATAAGAGCCTCTCTGTATGTGACCCGAAACGTCGCCCATCCCTTCTCTCCACAGACGTGCCTGTCGCCTGAGTTAACTCAGCATTTTGTGTCTACCTTCGTGTTAAACCAGGCGCCTGCGGTTTGCCCCTTGTATAGAGTTTTATTTCCCCAAATAAACGTTATTCATTTAATAATTATATGCAAAACATAAAGGACACAAATGCTGGAGGAAAGGGGGGGGGGGAGGAGGGGTAGGGGGGTGATACAGGTGTCAGGGGTTATGGGGACAAGGCAGGAGAATGGGGTTAGGAGAGAGAGATAGATCAGCCAGGATTGAATGGGAGAGTAGACTTGATGGGCCGAATGGCCTAATTCTGCTCCTATCACTTCTGACCTTATGAGTGCGGGTCAGGGAGGGGCTGCAGCCGGTCTGGCCGGGGACACAGCGGCGTTTAAAGCCTTTTTTATAAAAACTAACAATTGTGTGTGAGATTTTATCAAACAGAGGTTGTTCCTGTAGTTTTTAAAAACGATGTTTAAGATCTGGGATAAATAAACACAGAAAACCAACGCGGCGAAAATAATAAACAAAACATCTTCGTTTAATTTTTTAATCTCCAAAAAGAAACTTAATTCGTAATATAAAAATATGTACAAACAACAACAAAAAAAAAGATACAGTAAGTGTGGAGTAACTCAGTGGGACAGGAGCATCTCTGGGAGAGAAGGAATGGGGTGATGTTTGGGTCGAGATCCTTCTTCAAGAAACTGGACAGTTTCTCCAGAGATTGCTGCCTGTCCGTTGAGTGTACTCCAGCGTCTTGTGTCTGTCTTCGGGCCTAAAACCCGCATCTGCAGTTCTTCTTACAGACAACCACGGGGAGAGTGTGTGGATGGGGTCGGTTTCAGATTGAATGAGTTAAAAGCAGAGGGTATCAGCCCAGGCAATTCAAAGTTTAGTTTAGGGATTATAGGCGGAGGAAGAGGAAACAGCCCTTCGGCCCACCGAGTCTGCAACCGACCAGCGATCCCCGCACACTAACACTCTCCGCGTCTACCCCATCTATTCCTCTCATGGTTTTGTACACCTCTATAAGATCACCTCTCATCCTCTTGGGCTTCAAGGAATAGCATCCGACCTTCCACAACCTCTCCCTATAGCTCAGGCACATGAGTCCTGGTGACATCCTCGTAAATCTTCTCTGCGCCCTTTCCAGGTTGACAACGTCTTTCCCAGAACAAGGCGCCCAGAAATGAACACAATACTCTAATCGCGGCCTCATCAATGTCTTATATGTCCACAACACGATCTGCTGACTTCTGTTGTCGAGGGGAGGGGGATGGACAGGATGGGAACTGATGGGGTGGGTCACAGGGACTAACCTCCATGTGTCCCAAGAGATGATCTCTTGCACCTTTCCCAAGTTCTGTACTCATTTCAATTTCCCTGCCCTGAGTTAACTCAAGATGCTCAAATAGTGAAGGGAGCTGGTTCCACACTCGCGTTACAGGATGTAATCCGCTTACTAAAGCCAGCCACACACCTACAAGTAGTACCTTCAGTCTGCAGGAGGGTCCCGACCCGAGACGTTGCCTGCCCATGTTCTGCAGAGATGCTGTCTGATCCGCAGAGTTACTCCAACACTTTGTCTCCATTTATTTTAACTTGGAGATGCAGCGCGGAAATTCACACGTTCACCCACTTTCTCGTCTCCTCCATACACGCTGGGAGCAATTTACAGAGGGCCGATTCACAGAGACCCGTCTGTCTTTGGCATGTGGGAGTAAACCGAAGCACCCGGGGGAACCCCACGCGATCACAGGGCGATCGCGCAAACTCCACACTGACAGCAGCCGACGTCAGGATCGAACCCGGGTCCCTCGAGTCCGCGCCGAGCACAGATTTACTTTAGTTTCGTTTAGTTTGGAGATACAGCGCGGAAACAGGCCCTTCGGCCCACCGGGTCCACACCGACCAGCGATCCCCGCACACTGACACTGACACTGACACTGACACTGTCCCACACACACTTGGGACAATTTACATTTACACCGAAGCCAATTAACCTACACACCTGTACGTCTTTGGAGTGCGGGAGGAAACCCACGCTGAGAGAACGTGCAAACTCCGTACAGACAGCACCCGCAGTCGGGATCGAACCCGGGTCTGTGGCGCTGTGAGGCAGCAACTCTCCCGCTGCCCACTGTATCACCTTTTGTAAGCTCGCATCGGCAGTCCCTCCTGCTTCTTGAATGATGGAGCAGGCTCCAATTCTTCCCGCTCCACTATTTCACATGCAATTATCCGGCACTCACAGCGCTGTAGAAATGATTCATGTTGAAACACCTAGTAAACCTCCTTGGTGAGTTATTACTTTTCCCTTCTGCCTTCCTTCTGCCCCTGTCCCACCTAGGAAACCTGAACGGAAACCTCTGGAGACGCTGTGCCCCACCCAAGGTTTCCGTGTGGTTCCCGGAGGTTTTTTTTTTGTCACTTTCGACCATTAGGGAGACTGACAAAAACCTCCGGGAACCTCACGGAAACCTTGGGTGGGGCGCAAAGTCTCCAGAGGTTTCCGTTCAGGTTTCCTAGGTGGGACAGGGTATAAGGAACCAGCACGCATCAGCAGTCTGACGCTGCCATTCCCTTTGTCCTATTTTCACACCCTACACTTCCTTATCTATGTGTCTCCCTCTCCCATGACATCAGTCTGAAAAAGGGTCACGACCCGAAACTTCACCCATTCCTTCTCTCTGGAGATGCTACCTGTCCCGCTGGGTTACTGCAGCTTTCTGTGTCTGTCTTCGGATTAAACCAGCATCTGCAGATCCTTCTTGCACATTTTACTGCGGAATCGCGGGCATAGTATTCGACACCGGCTTCACACAGTATACGTCTGGCACGGCGACCGAAACTGCCTGTAACAGCCGCAAACCTGCCGTGGAAATGTGCATCCACACAGTAGCTCATGTGAAATTAAAACAGGAAATGCCAGAAATACTCTTCGGGACAGGCAGCATCTGCGCGGTGAGAAATGGACGAAGGTTTCAGTTGTAAACCGACCAGTCCCTCTCTCGGGTGGAGGTCGAGTAGGTTAGCAATAATAATTAGTCAGGGTTCTGCTCTGAAACCTGCCTGTAGATAGAAACATAGAAAAATAGGTCCATTTGGCCCTTCAACCCAGCACCACCATTCAACATGACCATGGCTGATCATCCACAATCAGTACCCCGTTCCTGTTTTTACCCCCCATATCTCTTGATTCCTTTAGCCCTAAGAGCTAAATCGAACTCCCTCTTGAAAACATCCAGTGAATTGGCCTCAATTGCCTTCTGTGGCAGAGAATTCCACAGATTCACAACTCTCTGGGTGAAAAAATGTTTCCTCATCTCAGTCCTAATTGGCAAACCCCTTATTCGTCAACCGCGACCCCCTGGTTCTGGACTCCCCCAACATCGGGAACATTTTTCCTGCATGTAGCCTGTCCGTTTCTTTAAGAATTGTATACGTTTCTATAAGATGCCCTCTCATCCTTCTAAATTCCAGCGAATACAAGCCATTCTTTCATCGTATGACAGTCCCGCCACCCCGGGAATTAACCTGGAGCACCTACGCTGCACTCCCTCAATACCAATTATGTCCTTCTTCAAATTAGGGGACCAAAACTGCACGCAATACTCCAGGTGCGGTCTCGCCAGGGCCTGTACAACTGCAGTAGGACCTCCTTGCTCCTATACTCAAATTCTCTCGCAATGAAGGCCGACATGCCATTAGTTTTTCCCACTGCCTGTTCTACCTGCAGGCTTACGGTAACAAAAAAAAGGTGGGAAGGAACTGCAGATTCTGCACGGGGTGGAGGAGCTGGCTTTCAGCCTGAAGAAGGGTGTTGACCCGAAACGTCACCTATTCCCTCTCTCTGACCCGCTGACCTTTCTTGTGTAAAAATATGGGTTATGGTTTGTAAATAGTCTTGATTTTATTTTGCAAACGTGACAACACGTTTGGCTTTTCACTGCACCTGTACTAAACTGAACTGATCGCGGTGGCTCAGTCTTTGCCTTTGTGGGGGTGGGGGACAGTCCCTCATTGTCCACGGGCAGGAAGAGGCTCTGGCATCTCAGGCTTTCACCGGCCACTCAGTCATAGCCTCAGTAGAATTATTTGCCACACAAGGCTGTGGAGGCAAAGTCAATTGATATATTTAAGGCAGAGACAGATAGATTCTTGATTAGAATGTGTGTCAGGATGTTATGGGGAGGAGACAGGAGAATGGGGTTCGGAGGGAGAGATAGATCAGCCATGATCGAATGGCGGAGTAGACTTGATGGGCCAAATGGCCTAATTCTAGTCCTATCACTTATGATCTTATGAACATCCAATTAAAAAACTCTCCTGTGAACCGTGTCGGGGACACATACCCTTCGCTGCGTTGAAGGGGGCAATATAAACGGAACATATCGATTATTATGAGTTAAACACAAAGTGCTGGGCGAACTCAGTAGCCAGGCAGCGTCTGTGGAAGGAATTGACACACGATATCTCGGGCCAGGGCCCTCTTTCACCCTCTCTATGCTGTCCAGAACGCAGTTCTAGCCTTAAACTAACAATGTTCCCGATGTTGGGAGAGTCCAGAACCAGAGGGTCACAGTTTAAGAATGAGGGGTAGGCCATTTAGGACTGAGATGAGGAAAGCCCTTTCCACCCAGAGAGTTGTGAATCTGTGGAATTCTCTGCCACAGAAGGCAGTGGAGGCCAATTCACTGGATGTTTTCAAGAGAGAGTTAGATTTAGCTCTTAGGGCTAAGGGAATCAAGGGATATGGGGAGAAGGCAGGAGCGGGGTACTGATTGTGGATGATCAGCCATGATCATATTGAATGGTGGTGCTGGCTCGAAGGGTCGAATGGCCTACTCCTGCACCTATTTTCTATGTTTTTATATGTAAAAACAAGGAACCGTTGATGCTGGTTTATACGTAAAGTAAACACAAAGCGCTGGAGTAACTCAGCGGTTCAAGTAGCATAACTGGAGAACATGGGTAGGTGACGTTTCTGGTCGGGGCGCTTCGTCTCAAGAAGTCCCTGTAGAAAGGTCCCCACCCGAATCATCAGCCAGCCTTTGTTCTGCAGAGATGCTGCCTGACCCGCTGAGTTACTCCAGCATTGGGTGTGTATCTTAAGCGAACAAAGTTTGATTCGCGGCTGAGCCTCTTTTTGTCGTTTCCGAGTGAACTTTCAGAGGCAGGCAAGAGAAAAATACGAAATGGGACATCTTAAATTGGTAATGGACTGTTTCCGTGTGCTATATGAATTCTGAGGTTCTAAAGTGCTGTCTCTGCTGGAGTGTCCTTGGCACGCAAATTGGCCGAAACGGTCCCAGCACGGGTCAGGCAGCCGGCGATCATCACACGGGGACATTGTTTTTGTCTTTGGACTATATTGTTTAACATCTTTGTGTCGTTTTATTATGATGTCTACGGGGTGTTTACATGCAAGATTTTCACTGCTCCAGATGACCAAATCTCCACTCTTAGTAATAAAAAAAAACGGCAGAAAGCTTGCGGCAGCACCGCGAACACTTGCAGATTTCGCACGTCCAGGCTCATGATCAGGTGGTTCCGCTCAGAGACGTCCAGCTCCAGCCTGTGTTCATGCCGGAGGGTACACACAATGCTGGAGAAACTCAGCGGGTGCAGCAGCATCTGTGGAGCGAAGGAGATAGGCGACGTTTCGGGCCGAAACCCTTCTTCAGACTGACTGTGTTCATGGCGGACGCAGGCTCCCCGCTCCATGGGGAGGACAGGGGCTTCTCGGTCTGGGTCCAGCGTCCAGGCTCCAAGCTCCAGCCACCGTGTTCCAGCTGAGGGCTCCGGCTCCTGGTCGGTGTTCAGGGCGGACAGGGGCTCCAGCTCCGGGAACAGGTTTCCGTGTTTCCAGCTCCGGGCTAGAGAGCGGACTGGGGCTCCGTTGTGCAGGCTCTTTGCTCCGGGTCCGGGTTGAGGGAGGACATAACGCCGCTTGTCCAGACTCCGTGTCCAGGCTCCGTGTTGGGGGCGGACAGACGCTCCTTACTCGGGCTCCTTGTTCAGGGCGGACAGATGTTCCGTGTCCAGGGGGGACAGACGCCCCTTGCCCCGTGTTGGTGGGGGGGGGGGGGGGGGGTGGCAGACGCTCCTTGCCACCCGTGTTGAGCAAGACAGACGCCACCTTGCCCCGTGTTGGGGGGGGGGGGGGGGGGGTGGGGGTGGCAGACGCTCCTTGCCCCTTGCTGGGGGGGGGGGGGGGACAGACGCCCCTTTTGCCCCGTGTTGGGGGGGGACAGACACCCCTTGCCCTGTGTTGGGGGGGGGACAGACGCCCCTTGCCCCTTGTGGGGGGGAGACAGACGCCCCTTGCCCCTTGTTGGGGGGGGGGGCAGACGCCCCTTGCCCCGTGTATCCAGGGGGGACAGACACCCCTTGCCCCTTGTGTTGGGGGGGGGGGCAGACGCCCCTTTGCCCCGTGTCCAGGGGGGACAGACACCCCTTGCCCTGTGTTGGGGGGGGGGGGCCCTGTGTTGGGGGGGGGACAGAACGCCCTTGCCCTGTGTTGGGGGGGGACAGACACCCCTTGCCCTGTGTTGGGGGGGGGGGCAGACGCCCCTTGCCCCGTGTCCAGGGGGGGGGGAGATAGACGCCCTTTGCCCTGTTTGGGGGGGGGGCAGACGCCCCTTGCCCCTTGTCCAGGGGGGACAGACACCCCTTGTCCCGTGTTGGGGGGGGGGACAGACACCCCTTGCCCCTTGCTGGGGGGGGGGGGGGACAGACGCCCCTTGCTTGTCCAGGGGGGGACAGACACCCCTTGCCCTGTGTTGGGGGGGGGGACAGACGCCCCTTGCCCCGTGGGGGGGGGACAGACCCCCTTGCCCCTTGCTGGGGGGGGGGGGACAGACACCCCTTGCCCTGTGTTGGGGGGGGACAGACGCCCCTTGCCCTGTGTTGGGGGGGGGGACAGACACCCCTTGTCCAGGGCGGACAGGGGAGGGAGGGAGTCCCCGCGCCTGCGTCCGGCGGGTGCAAGTAACAACAACACATGACGTCAGGCCGACTGTTGCCAGCGGCGCCGGTGCCGCGCTGTGATTGGCCCGCGGCCGGGCCTCCGAACGCCGTGTATCCATTTCACGCGTTGCCAGGGGCGACGGCGGCCGCGGGGCGCGGGGATTGGTGGGCGAGCTGTCACTCGGGCGCCCTGCGCTTCCGGGTAGGCTGCGGCTGCCCCCCCCCCCCCCCGGCTCACACCCGCACTCACTCTCCGGCTCCGTGCAAGGGCCAGAGCGGGGGCAAAGCAAGCAGCGGCACAGTCAGCATGTTCGGCGCCAAGAAGCTGTGCAGCGCTGCGGTGCAGGGCAACTGGCGAGAGGTGAGACGTCTTCTCAACGAAGAGAAGGTGAATGTCAATGCGGTTAATAAATACGGACATACCGCACTGCAGGTTGGTGCCGCCTCAAAATAAGTCACATCAATGTATAGTCTTTGCGGAATATCCCGGGCTGTGGGAAAGTGATTTTGAATTTCGCATTTGCAAAAAAATGAATCTGCAATTTTCCTCTTTCTAATCGTATAATTGTTTTATTGTGTTCCGGAGATTTGTTGAATTTAAAGCTCTTAAGAAAATTACGTTCCTGCTTAATTAACAACTGCCGATGTATTTACTGCGAGTGCATGTATTTGAGCTGTCAACGCCTCTGATATGTTGTGATATCAGTCGCTGTCCGTGTTAACCTGCTCTGGGTGACATTTACCTCTGGCTGTGTGTGTGTGTGTGTGTGTGTGTGAAAAGGCGGCGGGTAAACCGGCGAAGGTTTGGGCGCAATTTTTTTAAATGTGTAACCCCCCCAATGTATCGTGACATTTTGTGAATGAAACTGCCACCCGGGTCGCATTGGGACCGCGATTCCAATTTGGGAAACTCGCTCGGCCTTTGAAAACAGACGAGTTTTTTTTCAGAGTTGCCAGGGTGGTTGAGATTCGTGGAACCAGAGACGCAGCCGAGAGATCCGGCTGTTAGATTTGTTTTTTTAAAGATTTAAAAGGCACCATCATTGTGAAATACATCAGTGACACATTACTATTGAAAGGGCGGAGCCTGAATCGGGCGGATCGTGGGCGGGTGGCATTGATCATCAGTGAGCGATCGACTAGTTCCTGGAATTTAAAAAAATACACTACTATCGCCTCAGTAGTTGTAAAATAATTTGAACCGCAACCCCGTGCGAGCTCTTGTGTCATTAGTCTGGGGTTACGCCACAGTGTTGCTCCGCGCCCATAATAATTGCTTCTTTAATTCAAAAGTGACAAGTTCTAGATTTTTAGAATCGTAACAGGTCATTAAATCTGGAATTAAGATTGAAGATGTGGAGGTGGTTTGAAAGCATCGAAATTCGCGTTTCAAGGAACTGCCCATAGACGCAAAATGCTGGGGTAACTCAGCGGGACAGGCGGCATCTCTGGAGGGAAGAATTGGGCACCGTTTCGGGTCGAGACCCTTCTTCAGACTGCTGATGCTGGTTTAAACCGAAGATAGATCCGAAACGTCGCCTATTCCTTCTCTCCAGAGATGCCGTCTGGCCCGCTGAGTTACTCCAGGGTTTTGTGTCTTAAGAATACAATGAGAACGGATTTAACGAGTGTCTTTCAGAAGGATAACTTGCTAAAATAAACTACAGGCAGAGTTGTAGTAAGAGGGGATTGGAACATTAAACACAGGAGTGTGGAAAGGAACTGCAGATGCAGGTTTATACCAAAAAAAGACACAAAGTGATGGATTAATTCAGTAACACAGCGGCATTTCCCTCCACCCATCCAACGTCACCCATCCAAGTTCTCCAGAGATACTGTTGAGTTACTCCAGCAGTTTGTGTCTAACTTTAGCATCTCTGGAGAATTTGGATAGGCAACGTTTCTGGTCGAGGCACTTGGTCAGACTGGCGTTACAGGTTGGGACCCATCTTCAGACCCCTGAGGAAGAGGGTTCTGGTCCAAAACGTCACCCGTCCATGTTCTTCAGAGATGCCTGCTGTCCGCTGAGTTACCCCAGCACTTTGTGTCCATAACCTAATGTCATAGACATGGCCAATGGTCGTGGCCTTCCTGATGCTGTCGACCATCAGTCCAGTGCTGTGTCTCCTGAAGATGTTGGGTGTAGACCAGTCAAATGAAAGGCCTGGATAGAGTGGATGGTGGAGACAATGCTTCCACTAGTGGGAGAGTCCAGGACCAGAGGACACAGCCTCAGGATTAAAGGACGTATCTTTAGGAAGGAGATGAGGAGGAATGTATTTAGTCAGCGGGTGGTGAATCTGTGGAATTCATTGCCACATAAGACTGTGGAGGCCGTGTCAATTGATGTTCTAAACGTGGAGATTGATAGGTCCTTGATTAGTAAGGGTGTCAAGGGTTCTGTGGAAAAGGCAGGAGAACAGAGTTGAGTGAGAAAGATAGATCAGCTATGATTGAATGGCGGACTAGACTTGATAGGCCGAATGGCCTAATTCTGCTCCTACAACCTATGAACTTATGACGGTGGTCCAGTGTCCGATGGTGTGATCATGTTGATATACTTTTCCCTCTCAACGCCACTCAAGTCATGGCAACATCCTTATAAATCTTCTCTGCGCCCTTTCCAGCTTAACAACATCTATATTACTAAAACTAAGATCTTGACCACTTTCTGTTTCATGATTTCTGAAAGATCGCCGCCACTTACGGCCGTCATTTTTGGCCACCTCGCTCAGAGTCCCCCTCCGCCAGATTGAACTGAAGGATTTTGCCCATCGATGAAAAATCAAAGTTATTAATGTTTTTAAAAATGTCGGCATTCTCTCTGCTGCCCCCGTTGGCGGCAGGGGGGAGGGACTATAAAACCCTGCAAGATGGAGGAAGCATGGAATATTGCGTTGGGTGACCAGCCCTCCCTTGTGAAGCTGGGACCCAACGGGTCCCACTTAGGCTAGTCTTTCCTATAACAAAGTGACCAAAACTGAATACAATACTCTAAATGTGGCTTGTGGCACGGAGGTAGATGTGCTCTTACAGCGAAAATGCAGCGCCGGAGACCCGGGCTCGATCCCGTCTACGGGCGCTGTCTTTACGGAGTTTGTACGCTCTCCCCGTGACCTGGGTGGGTTTTCTCCGAGATCTTCGGTTTCCTCCTACATTCCAAAGACGTGCAGTTTTGTAGGTTAAGTGGCTTGGTGTAAATGTAAAAATTGTCCGGTATAAAATTGTCCAACTTCCAGTATAGTCCCTGGTGGATTCTTCAGAAGGTACAAGGCTTCACCAACGTCTCATACAAACATATATCACAGCGTCAAGTGGAGAATTTTAGCTTTAGTTTTAAAGAAACAGCATGGAAACAGGCACGTCACCCCATCGATTCCGCGCCAACCAACGATCGCCCATACACTAGTTCTATCCTGCACAATAGACAATGGGTGCAGGAGCAGGCCATTCAGCCCTTCGAGTCAGCGCCGTCATTCAATGTGATCATGGCTGATCATCCCCAATCAGTACCCCGTTCCTGCCTTCTCCCCATATCCCCTGACTCTGCTATTTTTAAGAGCCCTATCTAGCTCTCTCTTGAACGCATCCAGAGAACCCGCCTCCACCTCCCCCTGAGGCAGAGAACTCCACAGACTCACCACTCTCTGTGAGAAAAAGTGTTTCCTCATCTCCGTTCTAAATGGCTTACCCCTTATTCTTACAACTGGGGACAATTTACACAAGCCACTTAACCTACGGACTGGCACATTTTTGGAATGTGGGAGGAGACCGGAGCACCCGGAGAAAACTCACGCAGTCACAGGGAGAAGGTTCAAGCTCTGTAGAGACAGCACCCGAGGTCAGGATCGAACCAGGGTCTCCGGTTGTAAGGCAGCAGCTCTACAACTGTGCCCCGGTGCCACCATTTTTTTTTGCCACTGTGCCATCCTTTTGTGAGTGAAAGAGGGAAAGTCTGCCTGAGTTCCAGCCCTCATGAGATAACATCTGGCTGTACCTGGATGGGATCCGGTCCCTACGGGGTGTGGAAGATAAGCTACTATGTTGAACGCTGCAAAACTCTGAACGCCAGACCTCATTTGCTGCAGAAAACACTTTTTTAATTGTGTGATGGAAGGAACTGCAGATGCTGGTTTACTCCGAAGATACACACGAAATGCCGGAGTAACTCAGCGGGACAGGCTGCACCTTTGGAGAGTAGGAATGGGTGACGTTTTGGGTCAAGACCCTTCTTCAGACTTGGAGTGAGGGGAGATGGAAACTCGAGATATGGAAGGTTACAAAGAACATTTAAGGTGTGAAAAGGACTGATCAAAGCAGACAACGGTCAAGGAAATGTAGAATGGTTCATTGTTGGCTGAGGGGTAGGTGGGAAGAAGGTATACAATTAATCAGGACAATAGTGAAACTAGATGGAGAACTAGGGCGGGGGAGCGATGGAGAGAGAGGGAAAGCAAGGATTACTTGAAGTTAGAGAAATCAATATTCATACCACTGGGGTGTGAGCTGCCCAAGCGAAATATGAGGTGCTGTTTCTCCAATTTGCGTTTGGCCCCATTCTGACAGTGGAGGAGGCTCAGGACAGAAAGGTTACTTTTTTTACTGTCTGAAGAAGGGTCTCGACCTGAAACGTCACCCATTCCTTCTCACCAAAGGCACTGCTTTTCCCGCTGAGTTACTCCAGCATTTTGTGTCTACATTTTTTTTTTCTTGCTAAAGCTCTGGAGAACTTCTCTGCCCCAGTGCAGAAGGATTGACTCGGTAGAGGTCGTGTGACGTGGGGTTGTTATTGGAGCCAGATCATCACAATGCAAGGTGAAGGTAGTAATTGAGATGTCTGCACTGCTCCGCAGCTGTGAGAGACGGGCAGACAGGAAGACGGGCGCGGAGAATGTTTACATTATTCTCCAGCTGTGTTGCTGGGAGGGGACGGTGAGAGTTTAATGGGGACACGCACTCACTCACTCACTCACACACTCGGTCTCTCTCACACACACTCACTCAGTCTCTCACACTCACACACGCATACTCACGCACTCACACACTCACGCACTCACACTCTCTCTCACACACACACACTCTCTCACACACACACTCTCTCACACACACACACACACATACTTTCACACACGCTCTCTCACACTCGCACACAGACGCACACTCTCTCACACACACACACACTCACTCACGCTCTCACACTTTCACACACACACACACACACACACTCTCACTCACACACTCACTCACGCTCTCATACTTTCACACACACACACACACTCTCACTCACACACTCACTCACGCTCTCATACTTTCACACACACACACACACACACACACACACACTTTCACACACGCTCTCTCACACTCGCACACACACGCACACTCTCTCACACACACACACACACACACACACTCTCACTCACACACTCACTCACACTCTCACACTTTCACACACTCACACTCACACACACACACACACACACGCACACACGTCTATGATGACAAAAGTTATACAGAGAAAGTTGCCAGCCGATGCTAGACCTGCGACGTTGCCTCCCCCATCCTCCCTCCACCACCACCCCTTCTCCTCCTCCTCCTCTCCCCAGCTGACTCTATGTTGCCACCAAGGGGCACATCTCTATTTTGGCAAATGAACAAATGTATACTCCAAAGATAGACACAAAAAGCTGGAGTAACTCGCCCTGAAGAAGGGTCTCGACCCGAAACGCCACCCATTCCTTCCACCCAGAGATGCTGCCTGTCCCGCTGAGTTACTCCAGCATTTTGTGTCCATCTGCGGTTTAAAGCAGCATCTGCATTTCCTTTCTGCACAAATGTATACGCCATACGACAGACACAGAAACCTGGAGTAACCCAGCGGGGTCAGACTCTTCCCTCCACCCGATACATCACCTATTCCGTTTCTCCAGAGATGCTGCCTGTCCCACTGAGTTACTCCAGCATTTTGTGTCTATCTTTGGCATCTGCGGTTCATTCCCACACTATAATCCATATGACTTTTGTTTTTAAACTGAATGTAACAGGAAAGACATCAGGCATGTACTGGCAGAGAGGGTATTATTTGCACTGTGGTGCCCTCTAATTATGCAGTCGGAATCCACCCATCAGTTAAGCCTCTATCCTCTGCTTCCCTCTCTAATGTTCGGTTTTAAAATAACAACCTGTGCTCCAAAGCCCTTAGAATCCTAACCCAATGCTCCAGATTTAGCCCTCAAGTGCTGTCAAACCATCATGGTGAGCCTTTAGGAGGGAAATAGCTAGTCAAGCTAGTCATGTTCTTGACAGACACAATGGCCCTTTGAGCCAGCACCGCCATTCAATGTGATCATGGCTGATCATCCCCAATCAGTACCCCGTTCCTGCCTTCTCCCCATATCCCCTGACTCCGCTATTTTTAAGAGCCCTATCTAGCTCTCTCTTGAACGCATACAGAGAACCTGCCTCCACCGCCCTCTGAGGTAGAGAATTCCACCTGCCTCAACTACCTCCTCTGGCAGCTCTTTCTATACAACTACCATCCTTTGTGTGAAATAAAACTCGCTCCTCAGGTTCATATTGAATCTTTCCCTCCTCACCATAAACCTATGTCCTCTGGTTCTTGAATCTCCTACTCTGGGCAAGCGAATGTGCGTTTACCCGATCTATTCCTCTCATGATTTTGCACGCCTCTATGATCACTGCTCAAACTACTGTGTTCCAAGGAATAGAGTCCTAGCTTGCTCAACCTCTCCTAACAGACTTCCCCCTTATCCTTAAATCAGCATATCAGGGGTCAACACAGTGATGCAGTGGGTAGAGCCAAATTCGATCCTGACTTCAGGTGCTGTTTGTGTGGAGTTTGCACATTCTTCCTGTGACTGCTTGGGTTTCTTCCACATAAGCCGGTTTCCTCCCACATCCCAAACACATGCAGGTTTGTATGTTAATTGGCCTTGGGGAGATGACTCCTAGTGTGAAGGGGAGTGGACGAGAACATGTGTGTCGGGTCTGTTGACAGAGAGTAAAGAACTATCGCCACTGAGCTGAGCCAGACACCTTGTGTCACGTTTATTCCAGAAGCCCCTTTTACCTACATTCCCCTCAATCAACCTACATTCCCATCAATCATAACCAGTGTGTAGATGTAGATAAGACCAATTAGTGCGTCTGACCTTGGATTTGTTATTGAGCTCTGGTGGCTGGGCCTTGTCGTGAGGCTGCTGGCAAGTCGCCAACGGTGACAGGCTGTATGCAAAACCAAGGTGGGCGTGCAGGCACCACAGTGTGATCGCATGGAAATGGTGTAAATAATGAACGATGGACAGCATGGTCTCAGTGGATCACATGCTGTATTGTTAAACTAAACTGATTCACTAGTTGTAATAAAAAGGAACTGCTGAAGCTGGTGTATACCAAAGATAGACACAATGTGCTGTCGTAACTCAGCGGGCTCAGGCAGCATCTCTGGATAAAATGAATAGGCGATGTTTGGGTCATTATTTGTGAGTGGTGCTGTCAAGGCCAGGATTTATCGTCCACCCACATTGCCTCGTCAGGAGTCAATGCCCTATGGGCTGTCTATTTAAAAAGCCTTGGTGATCTGTGGTGTTGGAGGTTGCAAGATTCTTAGTCATGGGGCTGTCCCACTGTACGAGCTCATTCAAGAGTTCTCCCGAGTTTCCCCTGATTCGAACTCGGAGAAATACGGTAATAGCCGCTCGTAGGTACTCGGGGCTCTCGTGGACATTTTTCAACATGTTGAAAAATCTTCACGAGCTTACCACGTTTCCCGAGTACCCGCCGTTAGCGTTACGAGCCGCTGCGAGACATCCACGAGCTCCGACGTACCCGCTATGTACACTCTACATGCTTACCACGAGTTTGATTTTTTTTTAAACTCGGGAGAGATCTTGAATTAGCTCGTACAGTGGGACAGCCCCTTCAGGCAGAAGATTGAAAGCGCGCACCACCAGACTCAGGAACAGCTTCTTCCCCTCTGCAGTCCTTCCATTAGCTAGGGTACTGTCCCATTCACCTCTACCCCATTGCAGACATTGGACTTTGTCTCTGGAACTGATGCACTACAATGCTGAGAACTATATTCTGCACTCTGGATCTTCCCCTATTGTACATGTTTGCCTTAAGTGTATTGATGTATAGTATTATCTGAAGATAGACACAGGGTGCTGGAGTAATTCAACGGGTCAGGCAGCACCTCTGGAGAAAAAAGATGGGTGATGTTTCGGGTTGGGAACCATCTTCAGACCCATATATTTTACAGCGCATTCATTAAGTCTTATAGTATTATCTGATCTAGTTTAGTTTAGGGAAACAGCACAGAAACAGGCTCTTTGGCCCACCGAGTTTGCATCGATCAGCGATCCCCGCATATTAACACTATCCTACACACTAGGGACAATTTTATATTTATATACCAATTAGCCTACAAACCTGTATATCTTTGGAGTGATGTGTTTGGATAGCATGCAAACCATCATCCTTATCTACCTCTTTGATGACCCTCAGACCATCCTTGATCAAACTTTGCTGGCTTTACCTTGTGCTAAATGTTATGCCTTTATCATGTATCTATACACTGTAAATGGCTTGATTGTAATCATGCATTGTCTTTCCGCTGACTGGATAGCACGCAACAAAAGCTTTTCACTGTACCTCGAGACAATAAACTAAACTGACTGGTCTCTCTATTGACGGAAATAATATAAACTCAGTAACAGGGTGGCTGTTGGCACTGCTACCAGGGACTCTGGTTTAGACCCGACCTCGGATGCTGCCTGCGTGGAGTTTGCACGAACTGCGTGGGTTTCTCCCTGATGTTCCAGTTTCTTCGCACATCCTTGAACCCTGCTCGAGCTCAGCGCAGGTGTTGCGGGCCGAACGGCAACAGTACAAGTGGTAGTAATATAATATTTACAACGCTGAACGTAAACCAGCAGACTGGTGCAAGGACTGTGACGCAATCTGATGTGGTACAAAATTGAAACAAAATGAATTGCTAAACCGAAGCACGGCATCCTAATCTCGTGTCTATCTCCCCCTCAGGTGATGATGATGGGCTGCACTCTCGTGGCTGAGGAGCTGCTGAAGAATGGGGCGGACCCCAACATCCAGGATAAGAATGGCTTCACCCCAGCGCACGATGTGGCCCGTACGGGCTTCCTGGACACCATGATGGTCCTGGTTGAGTACAACACGGACATGAACATGGAGGATGCTTCGGGCTGTCTGCCGATCCACCTCGCCGCTCAAGAGGGACACCTCGGCCTCGTTCAGTTCCTGGCTCCGAAGTCGTACCTCTGGCACAAGAACTCCAGTGGGCAGACCCTGCTGGACTTGGCGAGGGCTTGCGGTAGAACTGAGGTGGTGGAGTGGTTGGAGGAGTACCTGCTAGCAAACGGCACCCCGACCTTCCACTGATACACAGGTGGCTGCAACACTGACATCTCCTCACTTTAAAGGGCCTGTCCCACTTTCACCACCTAATCCACAACCTTTTTTACTCGTGGACATTTTTCATCAGGCTAGAAAAAACGCCCCGACCTACTTGATGCCACGAGTACCTACAACTATCATCACAGCCTGCTACGACCTCGTGACCACCATGCTGCGAGTATAAGTCAAGGGCAAACTCGGCAGAGGTCGTGAATTAGGTCGTGAAAGTGGGACAGGCCCTTAACCTTGCCAAACTATGCTTGTGGTTGACTACATTTTTGTTTTTAATTTGCCGAACTAGAGTGAAAGCTCCGACTCACAATATTTGATGGCCATCTGACCAAAAATATAGTATCCAAATGACTTTAAAAAAAAATTAATAATAATAATAATATAATTAAAAACATTTTTTTTTTGCTAGTGTAAATTTGAAAGGGAGCAGAAGTGGCTTTGCACTCTGCAGAGCTTTTTGAACCAAGGCTTTTTTGCACGTTGCCTCGGGAGCCCTGGGCTTTGCCGAGCTTCCCTGCAGGAGAGCTGGAAGCAGCTCAGCTCCACAAACTTGGTCTTCGGGGGAAACAAGCACCTTTTGCCGGACTGTCCAGATGGAGACTCAGGGAGGTCCGTGGGCGGAACGCCGCTGGGAGCCACTCAGTCACTGCATCTGGAGACCTGCACTGAACAACGAGATCTCTTAGACAATGGGCGGTGGGGAGAGATGAGGGGGGTGGAAGGCGAGGGGCGAGCTGAATCCACTCTTCAGCCTACACAGCCTCAATCAGGGGTGCCTCAGGGAAAATAGTGTCTCTAAAACAGGAATATCCCATGTACGAGCTGGCGATCGAAGTCTTCATGTTTTATCTTAACCAATGCGTGTTTACATTGATTTAAAGTACTGTAAAAAAAAATAATGAGTTATGCTTTACAGACTTTTAATAAGTTAGAATGGTTTTGTTATTTTTTCCCCCCTTTTTTTTGTTCTTTTAATGGAAACAGCAGTTAATGTAGCAATTAACTTTTAAGTTCTGGGTGCTTTAATAATTCATAAAGAGTGTGTGTGTTCATTTAAACTGTTTTATTTCAAAATTAATTTCCCATTGTACAAAGGCAAAGCTATAAATGCCCCTTTTAATAATGTTTAAAAAGGGGGATGCTTAACCTTCCAGAAATCGTGAAGCACTTAAAAGTTCTGGGTTTAACTATGTTGCACATGTGCAGGCTATCTTTGTGTGTTTTCGTGTTTCACAGAATAAGTAGATAAAAGTGTGGACTCAGGCAGAGATTCCAGAACGTCGCTTGTCCATTCCCTCCACAGATGCTGCCTGACCCGCTGAGTTCCTCCAGCACTTTGTGTTTTGACTCAGAGATTCCAGGAGCCAAGAGCTCATAATTAAATCGGATGGTAAATTCTACCAGCATTTCGATAACAAGAAACTCTCTAAAGTACTGGACTAATTCAGTGGGTCAGGCAACATCTCTGACCGACGTGGATAGGCGACTTTTCGGGTTGGGACCCTCTTTAGATGAGGGGTCAGAACCCAAAACGTCATCTAACCATGTCCTCCAAAGCTGCTGCCTGACCTGCTAAAGTGTTCCAGCACTTTGTGACTTTTTTGTAAACTGGCATCTGCAATTCCTTGTGCCTGCTTAAAAAGCATGGATCTTCGTAAAGGGGGGAAGTGGAGACCGTCTTGTCTTCAGCTCTTCCTCCACCCACCCCTGCCCTCAGTCTGGAGAAGGGTCGCCTCCCCTTTTCTTGCAGAGATGCTGCCTGAGCCGCTGAGTTACTCCAGCACTTTGCGTCTATCTTTGGTATGAACCAGCACCTGCAGTTCCTTTGCTTCTACGAGTATAGACTTTGTTTATCCGGAGTGAATGGATACTTGCAGGAATCCCCCCCAAACAGTTTCACACAGTTGCAATGATGATGAAATAGTCCCTACTGAGTGGACAGCAGTCTCGGGAAGATAAGGAACCTGCTTACTCTAGCTGGTAAATAGTATCTACTGCAGTTAAGTTTTGGGCCAGTGGAGACATTTGGGAACTGAAGGTGTATTAATGTTTTCAATAACCCAGTAAACCTCCTTGGTGACATTTTTCCCTTCTGCCTTCCTTAGAAAACAGCACCCATCAGCAGTCTGACGCTGCCATTCCCTTTGTCCTATTTTCACACCCTATTCTTCCTTATCTATTTATATTCCTCTCCCCTGACATCAGTCTGAAGAAGGGTCTCGACCCGAAACCCCACCCATTCCTTTTCTCCAGAGATGCTGCCTGTCCCGCTGAGTTATTGCAGCATTCTGTGTCTGTCTGCTGTTAAAGGCATGACCTGTTTTCGGAGATGGCTTACATTCCCCTCAATGCTTTTAGTAATGCTGTAAGCATAAACAAAATGTTGGAAACACCCTGCAGAGCAGACAGCGAAATCCAGTTAACATTTCAGACCAATAACCGCTCGTCTGAGCAGTGGTGCTGTAATTATAGGGAACTAGCGTCTATTAAACTTGCCTCAATTGCTGAAGGGTGTGGCTACAGATGTAGCTATCTCCCAGCCCAAATTTCCAAATAAGGAATGTGCAAAATGCAAAAACAAGTTGCGTATTTTGTTCGTTAGTCATAGTGATACAGAGCGGAAACAGGCCCTTTGGCCTAACATGCCCACACCGGCCAAAATGTCCCAGCTACACTAGTTCCCCCCTGCTACACTTGGACCATATCCCTCCAAACCTGTCCTATCCATGTACCTGTCCAACTGTTTCTTAAATGTTGGGATAGTCCCAGCCTCAACTACCTCCTCTGGCAGCTCGTTCCATACACCCACCACCCTTTGCTAATAATCCCGCTCCCACATGCTGGTAGACTGAGCAGCTAGTGTCTTCTCATGGAATGTATTACCTTTACGAGTGCTCTGCTAATGAGGAGAACTCCCACCTTCTGAGTGTAGAAAGAAGGAACTGCAGATGTTGTGCTGGTGTAACTCAGCAGCATCTCTGGAGAAGATGCATCGGTGACGTTTTGGGTCGGGACCTTTCTTCAGACTGATTGGGGGGGGGGGGGGGGAGGAAGGGAAGAAAGCTGGGGGATGGGAGTGCGCACACGTAAGGGGGTCTGGGGATTGATAGGCAGATGGTTGGAACAAAGGCCGGAGATTAAAACAGAAGGTGTGAGACAGAAGGAATGAAGAGTTGCAAATTGTGAAGCCAGAGGAGGGATGAAAAATCGATGACAGTCCAGATGGGGCACAGGGGTGGGGAGGGAGTGGAGAGAGGGGAGGGGGAGTGGGAAGAGAGGGGAGTGGGAAGAGAGGGGAGTGGGAATCGGAAGAGAGGGGTGGGGGGGAAGGGAAGAAAGGGGAGTGGAGTTTCTTAAAGCTTTGCCCTGTTTCTGAACATAGAAACATAGAAACTAGGTGCAGGAGGAAGCCATTCGGCCCTTCGAGCCAGCACCACCATTCATTGTGATCATGGCTGATCGTCCCCTATCAATAACCCGTGCCTGCCTTCTCCCCATATCCCTTGACTCCACTAGCCCCTAGAGCTCTATCTAACTCTCTCTTAAATCCATCCAGTGATTTGGCCTCCACTGCCCTCTGTGGCAGGGAATTCCATAAATTCACAACTCTCTGGGTGAAAATCTTTTTTCTCACCTCAGTCTTAAATGACCTCCCCTTTATTCTAAGACTGTGGCCCCTGGTTCTGGACTAGCCCAACATTGGGAACATTTTTCCTGCATCTAGCTTGTCCAGTCCTTTTATAATTTTATATGTTTCTATAAGATATCCCCTCATCCTTCTAAACTCCAGTGAATACAAGCCTAGTCTTTTCAATCTTTCCTCATATGACAGTCCCGCCATCCCAGGGATCAATCTCGTGAACATGCGCTGCACTGCCTCAATCACAAGGACCCTGGATGTGTTCAGTGATCTGATCTCGGGCAAGACCAAGGGCAGGAAGGACAAAAGTGACCTTCTCAACTCTTAACTGGGGCGGCTGGGGTTCCTATAGGCTTCCTACCCCAGTATTCCCCGAGGAGGAAGAGAGAAGGTCTAAATAAACGTATTGACACAGAAACATAGAGGCATAGACAATAGGTGCAGGTGCAGGCCATTCAGCCCTTCGAGCCAGCACCACCATTCAATGTGATCATGGCTGATCATCCTAAATCAGTACCCCGTTCCTGCTTTCTCCCCATATATGGAGGATAATTTCCCCACGTTTTGCAAGTGCAGCTTTTTCATCAAACTATTGATTGCAGTGGTTACAAAAGTTAGAGGGTGGAAAATTCGAGTGAACCTGGACTTCTGCTGCACTGTCATCACTTTTTGTACCCACTCTGCTAATCCGTCATCATTTTCTGTGCCCACTCTGCTAATCTGTCATCACTTTCTGTTATCACTCTGCTAATCCCTCAAGAATGTTTGTACCCACTATGCTAATCCGTCATCACTTTCTGTGCCCACTCTGCTAATCTGTCATCACTTTCTGTGCCCACTCTGCTAATCCGTCTTCACTTTCTGTACCCACTCTGCTAATCCGTCATCACTTTCTGTACCCATTCTGCTAATCCGTCATCAATGTTTGTACCCACTCATCCTGGGCAAACACACGCTCTTCCCTCAACTACTCCGGGTGCAGTTCACGGCCTCTCCCGGTGTCAGTAACATGGCTGCATTGACTCACCCTGGCCATGCCGTCCAACACAACAAACACTCAGACTCCTGAATCAGAGGGCGGTCGGCTCAAGAACGAACCCCGAGTGTGTGAGCACAAAACACTCCACTGACGCACCCTTGGGGCGCACTGTACTGTGGCTGGTACCTCCCCAAAAATTATAGGCAGGTCAACACAAAAGGTTCTTGGCAACACTTTGAAGAACAGTACAGTCAGTCCTTGATTTTGGGGAAATATTTCCACCTTTAATGTTCACTAGCCCAAGGGGGACCCGTTGGGTCCTATCCCCTCAATGCACGGGGGGGGGGGGGCTGCTGCGTCACACACACACACACACAGGGGGGTGTGAGCATGGGAGATTGCTGGGTCCAATTTGGCTGCTGCACATGTGTAGGAAGGAACTGCAGACACTGGTTTACACCGACGATAGACACAAAAAGCTGGAGTAACTCAGCGGGACAGGCAGCATCTCTGGAGAGAAGGAATGGGTGACGTTTCAGTTTGAAATCCTTCTTCTGACTGAGTCGGGGGGGGGGGGGGAGAGGGAAACGAGAGATATGGAAGGGTGCAAAGAGCATGTCTAAGGTGAGAAAAGGACAGATCAAAGCAGACAATGCTCAAGGAAAGTGGAAGGTGACAACGAGGTGTACAAACAGTAAAATTAATCACGAGGGCAGTGAAATTAGTCGGAGAACTAAGGTAGGGGAGGGGAGAGACCCTTCTCGACCTGAAACGCCATCCATTCCTTCTCTTCAGAGATGCTGCCTGTCTCGCTGAGTTACTCCAGCATTTTGTGCCTATCTTTGCCTGCTGTACTTCCTACATTGCCACAGTGACAGCGTTTCGGAGTGATCTTGTTGGGACAATTAAAAGCCATGAGAGGTTCTAGGAAACTAAAGTTGTCTACTTTTTCTCCCTCTTAGAAGCTTTTATCAAGGCATATTTCTTATTGCCTTATTTACTTCTTTCTGTACTGGTGCTCATTCTCATTTCTGTCTATTTTTCTGTGGAAAGTTAGGTTGTTGTTAACTTTACTAATGCTGTTTAAACGTTTTGCTGTTGTTACTGTTCAGCATGAGTTTGAAGTTTTAAAGTCTATTCGTGGCTTGCAGAGATTATTAACTTAAAGGTCCCTGACATTAAGAACAGGGGTTGGGACTGCCTGCCAATGGTGGTAATCCCACGAGACAGATTCTGCAGGGAGAGGAGAAGAAAATGAGTTGGAAACATTCTGAAGACTTTATTGGTTGATGTTGCACATGTAATTATATTTATGAAGTTGAATTTATTGTTGAGTGGATTATATTTTTTAAAAATTCAAATAAATTATGACTTGTGGAAATTTAAACGAGTACCTGTGGATACATGGCTTTTTATTTCGGAGCAACACTGGGACTGGTTGGTACAGATGCCAGCGTGAAATCACGGGAATGGGATTTTGGCCGCTAAGCCTTGTTGAGATATTGTGCGTTCATGAGAGAACACGACCATAAGGCACAGAAGCAGAGACCCGGGTTCGATCCTGACTACGGGCGCTTGTCAGTACGGAGTTTGTACGTCCTCCATGTGACCTGCATTGGTTTTCTCCGAGAACTTTGGAGTGTTAATTCCCGGGACTGTCATACGTTGAAAGAATGGACCGACTGGGCTTGTACACACTCAAATTTAGAAGGATGAGAGGGGATCTTAATGAAATATATAAGATTATTAAGGGATTGGGCACGCTAGAGGCAGGAAACATGTTCCCGATGCTGGGGGAGTCCAGAAACAGGGGCCACACAGTTTAAGAATAAGTGGTTGGCCATTTAGAACAGAGACGAGGAAAAACTTTATCACCCAGAGGGTTGTGAATCTGTGGAATTCTCTGCCTCAGAAGGCAGTGGAGGCCAATTCTCTGGATGCTTTCAAGAGAGAGTTAGATAGAGCTCTTAAAGATAGTCAAGGGAAATGGGGAGAAGGCAGGAACGGGGTACTGATTGTGGATGATCAGCCATGATCACAGTGAATGGCAGTGCTGGCTCGAAGGGCCGAATGGCCTACTGTGCCTATTGTCCATTGTCCTGCCACGCTCCAAAGAAGAACAGTTTTGTAGGTTAATTGGCTTGGTATAAATGTAAAAATTGTCCCCCGTGTAGGATGGTGTCAATGTGCATGGATCGGAGGTTGGTGTGGACTCGGTGGGCCCCAAAGGGCCTGTTTCTGCACTATATCTCTGAACAAAACCAAGCAGGTGAGGTCTTTTGCTCCTCGAACCACGCCCTCCCATTCCACAGGATCTTGACTGAACTCTTGCTGCTGCGCTTGTAAGCAAAATAACACAATTGTACAGACGTGGGAGCAGGAGTTGGTAATTTGGTCTCTGGACCCTCCATACACTCACAGCGGATGTGACTGCAACCTCGGCTCTCTGTTCCCACCCAGCTCCAACAGTCTTTCACCTACTTCCTTACCAAGGCTCTGCCTTAAAAACATTGAAGTCTCTGCTTGCGCTGATCCCAGAGGAAGTTCGTTCCAAACGTTCATGACTCTTGCGAGAAAAGGAATTGCCTCAGAACACACAACGTAGAACACGATGCCAAGTTACACTAATCTCCTCTGCCTGAACGTGATCAAAATCCCTCCTTTCCCTTCATATAGAGTGATACAGCGTGGAAACAGGCCCTTCGGCCCACACCAACCAACATGTCCCAGCTACACTAGTCCCACCTGCCTGCGCCTGGTCCATATCCCTCCAAACCTGTCCTACCCATGTACCTGTCGAACTGCAATATTCTCAGCCTCAACTACCTTCTCTGGCAGCTTGTTCCATACACCCACCACCCTTTGTGTGGAAAAAGTTATCCCTCCGATTCCTATTAAAACTTTTCCCCTTCACCTTGAACCCATGTCCTCTGGTCCTCGATTCCCCGACTCTGGGCAAGAGACTCTGTGCATCTACCCGATCTATTCCTCTCATGATTTTGTACACCTCGATAAGATCACCCCTCATCCTCCTGCGCTCCATGGAATAGAGACCCAGCCTGCTCAACCTCTCCCTATAGCTCACACCCTCTAGCCGTGGCAACATCCTTGTAAATCTTTTCTGAAACCTTTCAAGCTTGGCAATATCTTTTCTATAACATGGTGCCCAGAACTAAAGACAATATTCTAAATGCGGTCTCACCAATGTCTTGTACAACTGCAACATGACCTCCCAACTTCTATACTCTGACTGATATACTTGAGGTCTGTCTATATAAGCCTCACATAGAGAACAGTACAGCACAGGAACAGGCCCTTCGGCCCACAATGTCTGTGCCGAACATGATACCAAGACCAATTCTTATCCGCCTGTCTATAATCCATGTTCCTCTGTTCCCTGCACATTCCTGAGTCCATATGCCCTCTGCCTTCTAGACTTTGACATTTCCACCCTGGGGCAAAGGTTCTGACTGTCTACCAGTACAGTCTTACTTGGGTGACCACTGCCTCTTGAACAGTGACCCTCTAGTTCTGCAGTACATTCCCCCACAATGGGGAAACGGCAGATAAAGGGCCCTAATCATACATGCAATTATTACACAATTAGCATCAGTTGCCGATTATAAGATATATTTTTCTCTTCTCTGTCTCAACATAAAAATGCAGATTGTTGCACGAGTCAGCCCCTCGAGACTGCTCTGCCATTCGATAAGTCTAAAGACTTATCAGACTATTATTTAAATGGTGATTAGAAAAGGGGAGATACAGCGAGACCTGGGTGTCATGGTACACCAGTCATTGAAAGTAGGCATGCAGGTGCAACAGGCAGTGAAAAAAGCGAATGGTATGTTAGCTTTCATAGCAAACAGGAGCAGGGAGGTTCTACTTCAGTTGTACAGGGTCTTGGTGATGGAGTATTGCGTGCAGTTTTGGTCTCCAAATCTGAGGAAGGACATTATTGCCATAGAGGGAGTGCAGAGAAGGTTCACCAGACTGATTCCTGGGATGTCAGGACTGTCTTATGAAGAAAGACTGGATAGACTCGGTTTATACTCTCTGGAATTTAGGAGATTAAGAGGGGATCTTATAGAAACTTACAAAATTCTTAAGGGGTTGGACAGGCTAGATGCAGGAAGATTGTTCCCGATGTTGGGGAAGTCCAGGACAAGGGGTCACAGCTTAAGGATAAGGGGGAAATCCTTTAAGACCGAGATGAGAAAGACTTTTTTCACACAGAGAGTGGTGAGTCTCTGGAACTCTCTGCCACAGAGGGTAGTTGAGGCCAGTTCATTGGCTATATTTAAGAGTGAGTTGGATGTGGCCCTTGTGGCTAAGGGGATCAGAGGTTATGGAGAGAAGGCAGGTACGGGATACTGAGTGGATGATCAGCCATGATCATATTGAATGGCGGTGCAGGCTCGAAGGGCTGAATGGCCTACTCCTGCACCTAATTTCTATGTTTCTATGTTTCTAAAGGGAACCAACCCTAAACGTTGCGTATCCATGTCTTCCAGAGATGGAGCTGCACAGTAGCGCATGGGTAGAGTTGCTGCCTTACAGCGCTTGGGACCCAGGTTCGATCCCGATTACAGGTTCCGTCTGTACAGAGTTTGTACATTCTCCTCGTGACCGGCGTGGCAGTGGGAGATTGCAACCTTCACCCTGTTTCAACAAATGCAATCAGCCTGGCGTGCACAAACGGAAGATCAAACAGAACAAGTTGTCTTACAACTTTAGGCTGTGCATGCGATACGCAAAAAGAAGAAGAAGTGATTGGCGTGGGTTTTCTCCGGGTGCTCTGGTTTCCTCCCACACTCCGAAGATGTACAGGATTGTAGGTTAATTGGCTTTGTTAAAATAGTAAATTGTCTCTAGTGTGCGGGATAGCATTACTTTGCGCAGATCGCTGGTCGGTGTGGACTGGGTGGGCCGAGGGGCGTGTTTCCACACTGAATCCATAATCTAAACTTAAAAAAGGATACTGCCTGACCCGCTGAGTTACTCCAGTACTTTGTGTTCCACTGCCATTCAATAAGATCAGGGGTGACCTAATGATCCAGAGATTCATTGCCATAGACACTGGGGTCTGAACAATTAAATTCTTACTAGCTACAACTTTAGTAACTCATCAAACACAATAATTGAATGAACAGTAAATTGTCAGTTGTACCTTATTTAGGTAAACACTGATCCTGATAGTGAAAGCCAAGGTATATAGTGCAACCTAGGTCGTACAAAGTTCACAGCAGTTCTGTGCTGAGTTAGGCTTGTGGTTAACACTGTGTAGAGTGGTTGCTGGGAAGTTGTTGTTCCTGAACCTGGAGGTCACGGTTCTTGGGTTCCTGTACCTTCTTACCAATAGTGCATCAAGATGAGAGCGTGGCCAGGGTGGTGTGGGGCTTTTATGACATTAGCTGCCTTTTTGAGGCAGTGTTTCCTATAGATCCCTTTGAATGTGGGGAGGTGAATATCCAGGCAATGTCCACTACCCTTCATTGCTGGATGTTTGAGTTACTGAACCAGGCCATGATGCGACCATGTCTGCTCTCCACAGCCACCAATATTACCATTCCCGATGTTATCACTTTTGGCTATCTGCCTTCCGCAACCTCCAACCTTATCGTCCCTGAGCCCCGCGTGGCCTGGTTTTATCTTCTCCCCAAATTCCCTGGCAGACCCATTGTTTCTGTCCACTCTAGCCCTACTAAATTCATTTCAGAAAGGGTCTCGACCTGAAATGTCACCCATTCCTTTTCTCCAGAGAGGCTGCCTGACCCGCCGAGTGCTTCCAGCATTTTGTGTCTATCTTTGGTGTAAACCAGCATCTGCAGTTCCTTCCCACCCATGACGCAACCAGTTAGCGAGCTCCCCACCATACACCTGTGGATACTCAATAAAGTATTTGGCGACATGCCGAATATCTTCAAACATCTGAGGTTTAAAGGCGACGGTAAAATTTATTTGAGATTTCATCAGTGTTGGTTTCTTATCCCTTCAACCCTTGATATCAATGGACCAAAGACTGACTCTTTATAGTGGTAATGAATATATCTGTGAGGTAAATGGGAGATATATGTATGTATATTTATGTATCTGTGTGTGTGTGCATATGTGTGTGTGTAGGTATATATGTATGTGTATGTATGTGTATATATTTATATGTATGTGTGTATGTGTATGTATATAAATGTGTGTGTATGTATATATATATGTGTGTGTATGTATGTGTATGTTTGTGTGTATATATATATAATGTGTGTATGTATATATGTATGTGTATATATTTATATGTATGTGTATGTATATAAGTGTGTATATATACATACCTATATACATGTGTATGTATGTGTGTATGTAGGTATATATGCGTGTGTATGCGTGTATGTGTATATATATATATATATATATATATATATATAATGTATATGTATGTATATATGTGTGTATATATACATACATATATGTGTGTGTGTATATGATTGTGTCTGAGTATATATGTGTGTGTGTGTGTATATGTGTTTGTGTGTGTATGAATGTGTATATATGTGTGTGTCTATGTACAAATATGTGTATGTATATATGCACGTCCATTTGGCCCATCCTGCCTACGCTGGTGCTCTTGAACACCACACAAGCCTCTTTCCGCACTTGTTATCTCACCCTATCAGAATCTCTTTCCAAAGCTTCCTCCTCTTGTGTTTATCTTGCTTCCTGAATCCATCTTTGCTATTGGCTTCAACCGCTCCCCATGGTAGCAGGTTCTGCATTCTGTTGGCAAAGATGTTTTGTTTGTATTTCCTGTTGGATTTATCGGTGCACCTCGTATAGCATTGTTAAATATCTTATTACTCAATTAGGTACCATTTTTACACAACAGCTAAGTGTTGACTTTTAAAAAGAAGAATGCTTCTGTCGTGTCAACAGTTGCTGCTACAACTTTGTTTCTGATCTTGTTTCAAGCAATATCTGTTGCAATAATTTTTTCAAGAAGTCTTGCATCTGCACACACTTCCTGCCTGTAAATTATTACTTCCAGTTATCAGCTTTATGTACTTCCATTGACAGTTTTGGGGTGATTCACTAAAGTGATCTCTGGTTTGCTTTCTCAGATGCACGTAAATTATACCATGGTACTATCACAGAGTCATACAGCACGGAAACAGGCCCAAATTGTCCCAAATTGCTCATGACAACCAGGATGCCCCACCTATGATGATGAGAGATTTAAAAAAAAGCTGGAGCATCTCAGCGGCTCAGGCAGCATCTCTGGAGAAAACGTTTCGGGTCGGGACTCTCAGTCTGAAAAAGAGTCTCGACCCGAAACGTTTCCTTTCTATTCCTTTCTCCAGAGATGCTGTCTGACCCGCTGGGTTACAATTTTTGTGTCTATCTTCGATTTAAACCAGCATCTGCAGTTCCCTCCTACACATTTCTCCTGTCCCATCTATGCTAGTCCCATATGCCCGCATTTGGCCCATATCCCTCTAACAATGGGATAACTATTAGAGATATATCAATATCAATATCAATATCAGTTTTATTCGTCACTTGCACATAAAGTGCAAGTGAAATGGATTTGCCAGCAGCGGTACAATGAAAAAGAACACACAAAAACACAATAAACATTTTTAAAACATCCACCACAGTATTCATCACTGTGGTGGTAAACACAAAAATTGGCCAGTCCTCCTCCATTTCCCCCCGTAGTCGGGACCTCATATATATGTGATCTAAATAATAATTTCCTATTCATCTAGCTGCCCAAGTGTCTTTCAAATGCTGTTGTAATATCTGCAGCTCAACTACCTCCACTGGCAGCTAGTTCCATATACCCACCACCCTCTGAATGAAAAGTTGCCCCTCAGGTTTGTATTAAACCTTGCCCCTCTCACCTATGTCCTCTTATTTTTGATTCCACAATCCTTGGAAAAGGACTTTGTGCTTTCATCCTATTAATCCCCATTGTGATTTTATACATCTCTATACCATCACCCCTCGGCCTCCTAGACTCCAGGGAATACAGTCCTAGCCTGCCCAACCTCCTACTATAGCTCAGCCGCTCAAGTCCTGCATTCATTGTTGAAGAAGAACAATGGGGTTTCTCCTCAGAACATTGATCAATATTTTTTCCTCAATCAATGTGATTAAAAGATCGATTATCCAATTATTTCCATAGGTGGCAGCTTGCTGTGTACAAACCAGCTGCTTTTACCTTTACTTTAGAGATACAGTGTGGAAACAGGCCCTTCAGCCCACCAGGTCCGCGCTGACCAGCGATCACCCCATACACCAGCACTATCCTACACACTAGTGTGTGCATACATTAAAAACTTAAGCATGTCACTGCAAACCTTGAAGGAATGAAATGTCTTCCATAACAATCTGGTTACATATGACTCTTGTGCACTCCTATAGATTAATTGGCACTCTGAGCTGACTAAATATTTCAATGTGGGAACTGTGCTAATTCTACCCAGTGTAGCGATGAATAACTGGATAAGACTCATATCCTCAAATCCGAGCAAGAATATGGACCCTAAGGAGAATGTATACCAGATTATAGTGCGTAGCTGGCTTTGTGGAGTTATATCACAGCACAACCGTTATCACTCTGATTCAATGAAAGACAATGGGTTTATTAGCCTGCACTAGTTCCAGTTTAGCATTTTTTTAAAAAGGTAGACACAAAATGCAGGGGTAACTCAGCGGCTCAAGCAGCATCTCTGAGAGAAAATGGACAGGTGATGTTTTGGGTCGGGACCCTTCTTCAGACTGAATCAGGGGTTAGGTTGTGATTTATCGGACAGTGGGACAACATGCCCTCTGGTGCTTGTTGATCTCCCCCTGGGGATTCCTTTTCACTATGTACTGTCACTTGGTATTTGGCCCACGGTTTCATCACTCTTGTCCAAATCTATTTGCCTTACACTTGCCCTTCCATCGATTTGTGGGAGTCAGTCTGGATCCACCCTAGGTTTGAGTTTATGCTAGATTTAGGCCATTGGGCTCTTTCGTCTGTAGAGCTTCTATCCATAGCCTCTCTGCTCTTTTCCGTCTCCCTGTTGTCCAATTTATGTTTGTTTCCAGGCCCATGATCTCTAGGGACTGGATCCCATGTTGCTGGAAGTGTCTGCTAATGGGTATGGATTGGTTCCCCCTTCTGATGTTGCTGAGGTGTCCTGTCAGTCTGACTCTGATGCTGTTACCTGTTTCGCCTATGTACAGTAGGTTACACTCTTTACATCTAATTGCATACACCACATTATTTTGCTCACAGGTTATCCTCTGTGCTATCTGGCGTCTCTTCCCTGTTACCCTGTTCTCTATATTTTTGGCTATTACTAAGTGGGTGCAGGCTCCACA
This sequence comes from Okamejei kenojei, assembly GCA_035221665.1. Classification (NCBI taxonomy): domain Eukaryota; kingdom Metazoa; phylum Chordata; class Chondrichthyes; order Rajiformes; family Rajidae; genus Okamejei; species Okamejei kenojei. Next base: position 15,379,576 of record CM069166.1, on the reverse strand, counting down.
CCGTCTCTGCCCACAGTCTGGGTCTGTGTGTAGACTTGTACTGACCAGGATGTCCTTCAGATTTTTAGCCCTCTTGAATGCTGACATTACCTTGTACCCCTTTAGTGTGGCAAATCCCCTTTGGAATTGTTCGAAACGGCCCTTGACTATTTTGTGGGCCTGGACAGCCATGTTGCCATATCTTGTTATTAGTGGTAAAGTCAACGTGGTCCCTGGCCGAGGTCTGGGTGCTTGTATGCTTTTTAGAAAATCTGACGATGTGTCTTAATTTCCGTTTGCAGTAACCCCTCTGTCTGAGGGCGGTGAAGAGGGTGCTTGTGGCCTGGTTGAAGTCCTCCTCCCTAGTACATATACGGTGGAAGCGGGTCAGTTGTGACTTAACGATTCCCCTGAAGGTGTGTTTTGGGTGGTGGCTTGCGGTGTGTAGGAGGGTGTGGGTGTCTGTGGGTTTGAAAAAGACTTTGGTAGCTAGTTTATGGTCCTGGTTATCTGATGGTAGTTTAAAGACAGTGGTGTCAAGGAAGTCCACCCTCTCCTGGCTGGTCATGGCCTTTACCTTGATGGAAGGGTGGTGGACATTGAGTATGTCAATAAATTCCTCTAATTCCCCTTCTGAGTGTGTCCACACTCCCCAAATGTCATCTAGGAATCTATAGTAGCACATTGGACGCTTTGGACATTTGTGGAAAACTGTCTCCTCCCATTCTGCCATGTATATGTTGGCATACGCTGGGGCAAACTTCTTCCCCATTGCTGTCCCTTTGACTTGTAAATAGAACTCCCCGTTAAATTCAAAGTCATTCTTAGTCAAACCCAGCTCAAGTAGTTTAACTAGGGCCTCGTCTGGTCTCTCTGGGTCAGGATTTCTGTAGGATGTTTTTAACTGCCTGTATCATAGTCTGTCTCTATGTTTGTGTATAGGCTTTCCACATCCATGGTGAAGAGTATTGCGTTGGGCGGTATGTTGAGGGAGTTAACTATTCGGGTGAAGTGGTAGGTGTCTTTAATGTAGCTGGGGTGTTGTTGTGCCAGTGGGTTAAGGTAGTGGTCAATGTATTCTGCTACCCCATAGGATTCGCTACTACAGTCGGACACTATGGGCCTACCTGGCGGTATTTCTCCAGGCACTGTCCATGTGTCTGGGTTTTTGTGTATCTTTGGGAGCATGTAGAATTTCCTCGCCCTGGGTTGTGGTCCTGTTAGGTATTCTACTTGTTTAAAAGGTAGACACAAAATGCAGGGGTAACTCAGCGGCTCAAGCAGCATCTCTGAGAGAAAATGGACAGGTGATGTTTTGGGTCGGGACCCTTCTTCAGACTGAATCAGGGGTTAGGGTTAGGGTTAGGGTTAGGGTTAGGGTTAGGGTTAGGGTTAGGGTTAGGGTTAGGGTTAGGGTTAGGGTTAGGGTTAGGGTTAGGGTTAGGGTTAGGTTAGGGTTAATGGGGTGAAGAGCTGGAGACAAGAAAAGACCAGGGCCAATCAATGCCGGCCACAAATGAACTTCGGGCAGGTCTGTGCTTGGTAAACCCATTGTTGGTTAGGGAAGGTGTGACCTCAAGAGGGAAACAATGTGGAGAACTGTGCAATTGCTAAAACGACTAGGGTGGAGGAATGGGGCAAAGGGGGAGTGGAAGTTACATAATATTAGAGAATTGAATGTTCATAGGGCTGGGTTATATGTTGCCCAAGCAAAATATGAAGTGCCGTTCCTCCAATTTGCGACTTCACTGTGGCAATGGAGCCTTTTGTTCTGGAGTTGATGTTCTGGACTATACCATCTCCCACCCTGCCTCTTGCAAAGATGCTCTCCCATACTCTCAAATTCTCCGTCTCTGCCGATGCTGCTCCCAGGATGAGACTTTCCATTCTAGGACATCTGAGATGTCCTTTTTCTTTGGAATGTGGTTTCTAACCCTGCTGTCATAGATGCATCCCTCACCCACGCGTTTTCACTGTGGCCCCGTAGTTCTACTCTCGCTCCCCCTCACCCCAATGGTTTGATGATGGACAACACTGAAAGTGGACAGAGACATTAACATTAACCGACGTCGGGAAGCTCCAAAAGCCGCATGACGTTCGACTAGCCCCGACGCAGGGTAGAATGCCCGGCGCGGGGGAGCTGAGATTCACCCCTGATGCAGGGCCTAATCGCCCCGACGAGGAAGGCCCGCCGCCGGCTACGGGAGTTAGATCATCCCGTCAACGGAAGGTTAGAGGCCCCCGACCACTGGAGGACAAAGAAGGGAGGAGATTGAACTTTTTTTCGCCTAACACCACAGTGAGGAATGTGGAGGAGTCACTGTGGTGGATGTTTATGTTGAAATGTATTTTGTGTGTTCTGTTGATTTTTATTGGTATGACTGTATGCCAAATCAAATTCCTCGTATGTTGCAAAACATAGTGGCTAAAAAAGTATGATTATGATTATGATTAAGAATAATGTTTTTTTTTTCTTTTTATCTTTTTATCTTTTTGTTTTTATATATACAAGTTCTCTTTTAAACATTTAACTATATTTACATAGAGACCGGGAGGTCTATACCCAATATGTATTTTGACACGGGATTCATACTTAGATTACACTTGTTGTTAATGTAATCCTGATCCCTATGTATCAATATCACTGTTATGTTTATCTTTTTTTTTTTTGAAAAAAAATTAATAAAAATATTTTAAAAGAAAGAAAGAAAGAATAATGTTGAGTTTCTGTTGCAAGCCCACACAAAGTTACTTTATTTTTTTTTATTTTTGAGCATTTGTTTTATCCAGAAGTAGTATTTCAACTACAAATTGAGCATGTTATTGTCCAGAAGTTGTATTTCAGTTACAAATTGAGCATCTATTTTGTCCAGTTCTAATTCAGCTACAAATTGAGCATTTTTGGTGTCCAGGTTGCATTTTTCTTATCCAGAAGTTATATGGTCTATGGTATATAGACACACTGAACTTTTATCTTCTGTTCAAGATTCAAGATTCCAGAGAGTTTATTGTCATGTGTCCCAGATAGGACAATGAAATTCTTGCTTTGCTTATTATTATGTTTAAATTCTTATTATGTTTACATATTCCGTTGTGATGCGGCAAGCAAGAATTTCATTATCCTTCCTATCGGCAACTTGAGTGCCCTGGAGAGGAAAAGACTACAAAAAGTAGTAAACACTGCCCAGTCCCTCATCGGCTCTGACCTCCCTTCCATCGAGGGAATCTATCGCAGTCGCTGCCTCAAAAAGGCTGGCAATATCATCAAAGACCCACACCATCCTGGCCACACACTCATCTCCCTGCTACCTTCAGCTAGAAGGTACAGGAGCCTGAAGACTGCAACGACCAGGTTCAGGAATAGCCACTTCCCCACAGCCATCAGGCTATTAAACTTGGCTTGGACAAAACTCTGAACCTTAATACCCCTTTATCTAGCCTATCTCTTTCACTCCTTGCTGCTGCACTGAGTTTCTCCAGCTTTTTGTGTACCCCTTTATCTGTTTATTTGCACTTCATCAGTTTATTTATTCATGTGTGTATATATTTATACAATGGCATATGGACACACTGATCTGTTCTGTATTCATGCCTTCTATATTCTGTTGTGCTGGAGCAGAGCAAGAATGTCAATGTCCTATCTGGGACACATGACAATAAACTCTCTTGAATCTTGAAGTTGTATTTCAGTTACAATTTTTGTCCAGTTCTAGTTCAGCTACAAATTGAGCATTTTGGGATTTTTCATTTTGTGCATTTTTCTTATCCAGACGTTATATTTAATCTATAAATTACCTGAGCCTGCAGAGCCCACCTGTGCTGGTCCTGGCTGGGGGCCTGTCCCTTTAAGCGCCGGTGGCGGCCGGCGCCTGCCCTTTGCGCAGGCCTCAGGCGGTGTGCATGGCAACGGCATGGAGCCGTGCATGGCAACGGGCCCTCGGCTCAGGATCAACCCGCGCTTCGCCGGCCGTTACGAGCGCTACCGGCAGAAGGAGGAGCTGCAGCGGCGTGAGTAGTGCGGCGGCGGCGGCGGAGGGGCGGCGGCGGGCCGGAGGCCGGGAGGGCGGCCGTGGAGTCTCCGAGCCGGAGATGTTGCACTGTGGTAGTAGGAAGCCTGCTGGTGTAGGCCTCACTCAGCCAGCATGAAGCCCCTGATGCACCTAACGCTGAACCCCCCCCCTCCCCAATGTCACTCTGAAACCTTGCAGCACAATTACACTTAGTATAAAACATATGCAGGTAACATTTATATATAGGGTACACAAAAAGCTTCAGCGGGTGCAGCAGCATCTAATAGGCGACGTTTCGGGTCGAGAAGACATTTATATATAGTTTAGTGCTCTGAGAAACGACTACTGGAGTTTTAAACAGATCTTTATTCAAAAGTTCGATATCCAGTATACAGTAGCAATGTTACAACATTTTAAGATTTTAAAAATCAAGTCTGCAATTTATCCCATCAGATAAAGCATAAAAAGAAGTTTAATTTTACACCAAATTCACTTTCATATCTTCAGTATTATAAAGGTTATGCCCATTTTCATACTCGGAAATTAGCATCTTGTTCCCTCCTTCGCTCCTTAGATGCTGCTGCACTCGCTGAGTTTCTCCAACATTTTGTGTACCCTCGATTCTCCAGCATTTTGTGTACCCTCCATTCTCCAGCATCTGCAGTTCCTTCTTTACCATCTTGTTCCCTATTGCTTTTCCATTGACTTAACACAAAAGCTGTGATTGAGGACAGTCAAAAGCCCATCACTTTCTTAAAAATTAAGAGAACTGAATGAATGTTTCAGTTATTATAGATTGAAGCATTATGAAACAAATATGAAACAATCTTACTTGGATAACCTGAAATTAAAGCAAATAATTAGTTACCTAATTATAGCTAATTACAAAATTCAATTACTAGATCTAAGCATCTATCAATTTCTTAAGAAAAGGTTAACATTTTTAAATAGCCTAAGTGTCCAAATAACATTCACACAAGAATTCACAATATAACATGGTTTTTAAATCTCATTGTCATGAATTAATAGGCCAAATGGAAGGAATTTAGTGTTTAATTCCCGTAAATTAATGGCCATTTAAATCATCTTGCGCGTGGTATAGTTTAGTGGTCTGAGAAACGACTACTGGAGTTGTAAATGGATCTTTATTCAAAAGTTCGATAACCTGTATACAGGTTCTTGAGACAACGGTGGTCAGCGCTGAACTAACGCGCACAAGTGAAAAACCGCGCAAAAACAAGCAGCGCCTCCTGAGTCACGTGATCGCGGCTTCCGAACGCCGGGTTCGGTATATGCGTACACTAGCGGGCGCCACTACAATAGCACCCATAATTGTTTTACAATGATTTAATTAAACAATTAGAAATAATAGTTTATTATAATTATAAACAAGATAGACACACAAAGCTGGGGTAACTCAACGGGTCAGGCAGCATCTCTGTGAAAAGGAATAGGTGATGTTTCAGATCGAGATCCACCTTCATCCTGGGGTGAAGAGTCTGAAGAAGGGTCTCGATCCAAAACATTACCCATTCCTTCTCTCTAGAGATGCTCCCTGACCTGCTGAGTTACTCTAGTATTTTGTGTCAACCTTTGGTGTAAACAAGCATCTGCAGTTCCTTCCCTCACCTCAATTATAAACAAGTGTTTACAAACCTGTTGTGCTGCTTCAATTGCAAGTCGCAAGTAAAGGGCCTGTCCCACTTTCACGACCTAATTCACGGCCTTTTTAACTTGTGGACATTTTTCATCAGGCTAAAACGCCCGACCTACTTGATGCCACGAGTACCTACGACATAGCATCATGGCCTGCTACAACACCGCAAGTTGGAGGAACAGCACCTCATATTCCGCTTGGGGAGTTTGCATCCTTTGGGCTTGAACATTGAATTTTCTCAATTCTGTTAACCCCTGCTGTCTCCTCCCCCTCCCACCTCTCCCTCAGCCCTCGGGCCCTAGCATTCCCTCTATCTCTGAAGAAGGGTCTCGACCCGAAACGTCGCCTATCTCCTTCGCTCCTTAGATGCTGCTGCACCCGCTGAGTTTCTCCAGCATTTTGTGTAACCCCCATAGCCTGCTACAACCTGCCTATGACCTCCTACGACCTTGACGACCATGCTGCGAGTATGAGTCAAGGGCAAACTCGGCAGAGGTCGTGAATTAGGTTGTGAAAGTTGGACAGGCCCTTTAGAGTTTCATTGTTCCTTCTAGAGACATATGATAATTAAGCACTCTTGACTTTTGATTAATGGTGCCTGCCTGGCAGAAATGAGTAATCTAAATGTAAAATATTGATTTAGTGTATGTGTAAAGTATATTTATTTGCAATCTGTATATGCATATATATATATATTTTTCTTTTTGATTGTCAGTAAAGGATCGCTATGGTGACGGGGCTGGGGAAGAAGACAGTTCTTCAAGCTCTGAATCTGATGAGAGTGAATTGGTAAGAATCTCCTGCCTTCTCGCTTGTAACATTTAACACCCTTAATAATCAACAACGGCTTCTTCCCCTCTGGTTTCAGGCTTCCATAAGCTGGGTACCGTCCAAACTGCCTCTAACCCATAGCGGACATTGAACTTTGTCTCTGGAACCGGTGTGCTACAATGCTGTGAACTATATTCTGCACTCGTATCTTCCCCTTTGCTCTACCCAATGTGCTTGAATTTAACTTGATTGGTTTTTACCTGTATTATCTGATCTGTTTGGATGGTTTGAAAAACAAAGCTTTGACTGAACTTCGGTACAGTAATAAACTTGAACCTAAAGTATACCATGACTGAAATGTGGAACTCTCACGCCTGTCTAAATGCCTCTTAAACATTGCTGTTGTATCTGGTCAAGTTGTCTGTGCGTATCACTAAATCTATGACCGTTATAATGTACTTCATGCCTGCTTTGGGCCAGCCTGAGACTAGAGAACTAGAGTTCAATTCAGTTCATTCCACAGGATCATTTCATGGAGATAATTGTTCTCAACTACAGGTAGCTACGTGAGTTAAGATTGGTTTTGGCTACGTGAGCTAAGATTGGCTTCCTAACGATGGATGAAGGTTATTTCATCTACCATCCCCCTGCAAAATAATGCTGACACATTGCAAGCATAATTCTCAGAAAGATAACATTTTAATCCCAATCTAATAATGATACGCTTTTGTTTTAAGGCCGAGATGGTTCTTGGAATCTAGTTGAGCTTGTACACATTTGAGGCTGATCTTTTTCCTGAAGTCAATGACACTTGGCCTCCTCTCTTTCAAAGGAAACTGACCCGACATTGGACATTGACTTCTACAAGACTCTCTCCTTGTTAAAGAAGAAGGATCCCAAAATCTACCAAAAAGATGTGCAGTTTTATACATCTGATGGTAAGTGTATCTGAGGTTTGGGTGGCACATGGTACTTATATGGTCATCGTGTTACTTTGAATGCACAAGTGTTGTGATGTTTTTCCTCTTCAGGCAAGTATTAATAAATGGGTTGTGCACCCATTAATGCACGACTTTCAAATGATCTATTTTGCAATTCCTTAACATAGCACCATAACCTGTGGTTGCTAATTAACGGTAGACAAAAATGCTGGAGAAACTCAGCGGGTGAGGCAGCATGAGCAAAGGAAATGGGCAACGTTTCGGGCCAAAACCCTTCTTCAGCTAATTAACATAGGCTCACAGTCCACGAGTGCACCAATCTCTTTTTCAAACCCATATCCATATCCCTTCCTAACTATTTTTCCTTACGATGTAAAAGAAGACCATTTCAGCCCAACAAGTTTATGTCGGTTCACAGAACAATGCCATTTCCACACTAATTTTCCATGTAATTTATTTTTTCGTTCTACATTCCGATCAATTAGTTCCCCTACATGTTATGAGTCCTTCGGGGAACCTTGTTTGACATCTCATCTGAAAGTTCTAGTTCTGTCACTTACCTAGTACTGCAGTGCAGTGGTAGCCTGAATGAATGAAGGATACTTTATTATCACATGTGACATGTCACAGTGCCATTCTTAGTTGTACTTACACAAGGTATTTAAACAATCGGCACATATAGGGCACCGACAACGTTACAAAATATCCCGTTTAGTCCTGCACCGTTCTCGGCGGACCCTAACGTCGGATCTTCCTTTGTCCTCTCGGCTACGGGCCGGACGTCCAGCTCCTTCCGCCATTCTGATTGGGGATGATCAGCCATGATCACATTGAATAGTGGTGCTGGCTCGAAGGGCCGAATGGCCTACTCCTGCACCTATTGTCTGGGGTGGGAGATTGCAACCTTCACGTGGTCCGCCCTGTTTCGACAAATGCAATCAACCTGGTGTGCACAATCAAATAAGATCTAATAGAACAAGTTGTCCTACAACTTTAGGCTGTGCACGCCATACGCAAGAAGAAGAAGCATCTATTGTCTATTGTCCTTCCAACCTCTGAATATCATACTTTTTTTATTAAACAAAAATAATTGATTCAATTATTTACAATAATATGTACAGTACAAAATAAATCAAAACAAAACCCACCACTATAATACGTCAAACAAATATTCTTCAATACGAAATATACCATTATACAACTATAACACCATCCTTATTGAGGATGCATTCCAACCCCCCGCAGTGCCTCGCGGTCCCGGAAATCCCCCAAGGCGCCCGTGGACAGCACATAGTCCCTCAGATGTAACCCTGGAGAATAACATAATTGGGAGGCTTTAACCCATAGCTGTCAGATTTCTGAGAGACCGTTGCTGTTGACATAATTTGATGTTTTTTTGGTCTGTCATGGGAATTAATTTATCTAAATATCTAACTGAGAAATTGCTGTCACACTTCAGCTGCAGCTACAGGTGGGACCCAAACTGACGTATTGTTGGTTAACAGGCATCTTAGTATATTGGGCTGTTCACTGGAATGTATTTGTCACCAAGTTCCTCAAATGAATCTAAATCTGAAAGAGGATGTGTGGAATGCTGTAAGTGATACCAAATCCTTTGTTTTCTGCACAACATTATTTGCATGTTCTCTTTTAACTGTAGATAGAGAGGCCTGAAATTTCAACCAGTTTTCTTCCTGTTTCCAGCTTAGTTCATTTTATCTATTTATTTGTTTATTTAATTAAAAAAAAACATTTAAAAAAGATTATCAGAAGCAATTGTACAGAGATAAAACATTCGACATCTAAAATGATACAATTATTGTACAGCATTTTTATCCTTATTACCTAAACTATGAAAATTAAAAAAAGAAAACAAAGAAAAAAGAATAGAAGGTGAAAAGATAGATCGAAAAAGAACAAAAGATGTATACTATAATATCTTTTTTTAATATATATAATACTTTGTTTTAATTAAATGTATATAACAAGAAAATCAAAATTATTATTTAATCACTATTCTTGTTGATTAAAATCTATTCTTTTCTTTTTCTACTTTCTAAAAAAATAGGTTTATAAGAATTATTCGTAACATTCGTATACTTATTGAAATAAGTTGGTTGTGTATTTGAAAAGTTGTTATACCGTTGTTATGATGGATTACTTCTAATAAAAATATTATTACAAAAAGAAAAAGAACCAAAGAAAGTCCCCGAAACTACAGAGGTAGTGTGGCAGAAAGATATAGAAATAAGAAGAAAGGTGGAGATATGCCTTGCCCCCGCCCACCTCACCCAACCCAGCATCGGATTTAGGTTAGTTTAGTTTAGAGATACAGCGTGAAAACATGCCCTTTGGCCCACCGAGTCCGCGCCAACCAGCGATCCCCGAACACTAATACTATCCTATACACACTTGGGACAAATTACAATTTTACCAAGTGAATGAGCCTACTAACCTTGTGTCTTTGGAGTGCGGGAACAAACCGGAGCACCTGGAGCAAACCCACGCAGGTCATGGGGAGAACGTACAAACTCCGTACGGACATGCGCCCGTGGTCAGGATCCAACTCGGGTCTCTGACGGTGTGAGGCTGTAGCTCTACCGCTGTGCCGCCCCTTGTTGGCTTTTCTTTCCATTTGAATTATCTGGAGCTGGAAACTGGAAAGAAAGTTGAGCTACCAAGAAGGGATCTGATGGTAACATCTCAAACTATTTTTTTATAGATGTTGGAAATGAAGGCAGCAAGGGGAAACCTGCAAACAAAAAGAAAAAGGAAAAACCAATGTACCTGAAGGATTATGAACGGAAGGTCATTCTTGAGAAAGAGGGGTAAGTCCCGCAGTAACATTCCCCAATATGGAAATGAGAATCTTTCAGTTGCAAGATATAGTTTGAATGAATGAATAAGTTTATTGGCCAAGTATTCACATACAAGGAATTTGCCTTGATGATCCGCCCGCAAGTGACAACATGACATACAGTGGCAGTTAGGAATGATACATTAAACATTAATAATAAAACAAACATATCTGAAGAAGGGACTCGGCCGAAACGTTGCCTATTTCCTTCGATGCTATTCATTAGATGCTGCTGCACCCGCTGAGTTTCTCCAGCACTTTTGTGTACCTTCTAATAATAAAACATTATTGATTAAACATGTGCATTAAATAAAATACCGGAGAAAAACGAGGCTACAAATTTTTGGTTATTGAGTAGAGCTACTACTCGTGGGAAAAAAAACAGTTTTTATGTTTGGCTGTGGCAGCTTTGACAGCATTTTACCTGCCTTCTATCACATGGCTAATGCTTGAGGTCACTTCTGGATGCTGGAGACATCCCTGTTGTTCTCAACAATTAATGGTCTTAAAAAGTTGACAATATTCAAAGCCGCAGATTCCAGGATTTTATTAGTGTTCATACGTGATAGGAGCAGAATTAGGCCATTCGGCCCATCAAGTCTACTCCGCCATTCAATCATGGCTGATCTATCTCTTCCTCCTAACCCCATTCTCCTGCCTTCTCCCCATAACCCCTGACACCCGTACTAATCAAGTATCTATCTATCTCTGCCTTTAAAATATCTATTAACTTGGCCTCCTCAGCCTTCTGTGGCAATGAATTCCACAGATTGACCACCATCAGTCATTTCATGCGCCATCTCTTTGTTTATATGTCAGTAAACAAATTGTGCCCTTTATGGTCTTATTTTAGCTTTTTATTACTGTTTGTTATTGTCCACACTTTGGGATGAAGGTTCCTAATTGAGAGTGTAATTAAACATTTAACTTGATTACTTAAAAAAACTAATTAATATTGAATAAAACATGTTCATTTTTGACCATTACATTGTATAATTGGAGTAATGTGATGGCTGATTTATATATTTTTTTCCTAAATATTGTTTCCTTCATTACAAAGAAAATATGAGGATGATGACAGTGATGACGAAGAAACAAGAGCTAAAATAGAGGTAGGATTTACTTTCTAAGACTGTCTATTGCTGAGTTATTAGGGCATGAGTTACATGTTTAATTCCTGCATTGGGTGACACAGTGGTAGAGTTGCTGCCTTGCTACGGGTGCTGTCTGTACGGAGTTTGTACATTCTCCCTGTGACCGCGTGGGTTTCCTCTGGGTACTCCGGTTTCCTCCCACACTCTAAAGACATGTAGGTTTGTAAGTTAACTGGCTTTGGTACAATTGTAAATTGTCCGTAGTGTGTAGGATAGTGCTAGTGTACGGGAATCGCTGGTCGGCGTGGCCTTGGAGGGCCAAGTTCCAGTGAACAAAGGTCCAATGTGCTCAAGCTCGCTTCATCTAAAAAATCAACCAGTGAATTTTCCACAATGTATATCCTTCTGTAAATATGAGGACCAAAGCTATATGCAGTATGCTATATGCAGTTGTCCAGGTGTCCAGTAAAAGTGCCACTTTTACGCTCCATACCTGTTTCAATAAAGGCCAAAGAAACTACAAAAAGTAGTAAACACTGCCCAGTCCATCATCGGCTCTGACCTCCCTACCATCGAGTGAATCTATCGCAGTCGCTGCCTCAAAAAGGCTGGCAGCATCATCAAGGACCCACACCATCTTGGCCACACACTCATCTCCCCACTACCTTCAGGTAGAAGGAAAAGGTTCAGAAATAGCTGCCTCCCCACAGCCATCAGGCTATTGAACTCAACTCAAACTAAACTCTGAACATTAATAGCCCATTATCTGTTTATTTGCACATTATCTGTTTTATTTATTCATGTGTGTATTTATTTATACAATGGCATATGGACACACTGATCTTTTCCGTATTCATGCCTTCTATAATTCTGTTGTGCTGAAGCAAAGCAAGAATGTCATTGTCCTATCTGGGACACGTGACAATAAACTCTCTTGAATCTTGAATCTTGAATGTTCCATTAGACATTCTAATTGCTTGCTTTATCTACACACCAATCCATTTGTATTTCATGTGCTAAGTCAGCAGATCCCTTTGCATTGGAGGGGAGAGAAGAAAGTTGCAATTCTTTTCCCTTCTGTTTTTCTTTGGTTATATAGTATTTCCAAAGGTAGATGCTTGACGGTGGTGAACATTGATATACTGTAATTAATGTTACAAAATGTTTAATAGATACACTTGAATCAGCTTCAGCATCCTTTGTGACTACTACCGTTGGAGCTTTCCTTATCTGCACCTAAACAGTGGATGTTGCAACTTAATCTTGTGCATTCTCTAACTTACTTAAGGGCCTGTCCCACTGTACGAGGTAATTCAAGAGTTCTCCCGAGCTTCCCCTGATTCAAACTCAGAGAATTACGGTAATAGCCGTTCGTAAGTACTCGGGGCTGTGGACATTTTTCACGCTGTTGAAAAAACTTCACGAGCTTACCGCGTTTCCCGAGTACCTGCCGTTAGCGTTACGAGCCGCTAAGAGACGTCCCGAGCTTCGACGTACCCGCTACGTGCATTCGACGTACTTACCACGAGTTTGATTTTTTTTTAACTTGGGAGAGCTCTTGGGTAAACTCGTATAGTGGGACAGGTCCCTTACTGTGCACCTGAGTCTTTCAAAACGACTTAGCATTGCCAGAACCTATAGGCTTCCCACTAAAAAGCCTCCTCCATGGCCAGAGTGAGGCCCACCGTAAATTGGAGGAGCAGCACCTCATATTTCGCTTGGGTAGTTTACACCCCAGCGGTATGAACATTGACTTCTCTCATTTCAGGTAGTCCCTACTTTCTCCTCCCCTGCTCAGCTCTCCCTCAACCCTCTGTCTCCGCCTCTTCCTTTTTTCTTCCCGACCCCCCCCCTCCACCCACACATCAGTCTGAAGAAGGGTCTCAACCCGAAACGTTGCCTATTTCCTTCACTCCATAGATGCTGCCTCACCCGCTGATTTTCCCCAGCATTTTTGTCTACCTTCGATTTTCCAGCAGTTCCCCCTTAAACAAACGGAGTGGTTTTAGTAATCATTTCAACAAAATTTTTTGGGCGGCACGGTGGCGCAGTGGTAGAGTTACTGCTTTACGGCTCCTTGCAGCGCCGGACCCGGGATACTGTCTCTACAGAGTTTGTACGTTCTCCCGGTGCCCGAGTGGGTTTTCTCCGAGATCTTTGATTTCCTTCCACACTCCAAAGACGTACAGATTTGTAGGTTCATTGGCTTGGTATAACTGTAACTTGTCCCTGGTGTGTGTAGGATAGTGTTAGTGTGCGGGGATCGCTGGTCAGTGCGGACTCGGTGGGCCGAAGGGCCTGTTTCCACGCAGTATCTGTAAACTGAGTAATGTTTTTAGCATTGTATGGAGCTCAGATGCTTATCAAATGCCTTTCTTCTAGAAGCGTTGCTGTGCTTTTATGATGCTGACACATTGTTGGGATTTTGGTTTCAGAGAGCAGCATCTCCCAGTTACATAGAAGAACAAAAACAACTGAAAGAAAAGTAAGTATGTGAGAGAGTCGTGCCTGGAATAATCACTGCTTGGATGCACTGTTGTTTTTTCCTAGTTAGTTCATCTAATTTCTTCTCCCAGTCCAAACTGCCCCTTTTCACTTTCTTCCATCTAGCCAAATTTAATTCCACATGCTGGTTGCAGATCATAGTCTACCCTAATTGTACATGTCTACAATTCCACATGAATTGAATCAAATCATTACAAACTGACTGCTTTCCATATGTACCTAGACTACAGCAATCTCTCCCTTGTAAGCTCTCTCTCTCTCTCTCTCTCTCTCTCTCTCTCTCTCTCTCTCTCTCTCTCTCTCTCTCTCTCTCTCTCTCTCTCTCTCTCTCTCTCTCTCTCTTTTTCCCCCCTCTCCCCCTCTTTCTCTCTCCCCCCCCCCACATCTGTTCACCAGATGTGGCCTTCCACAAAAGGACATCCGAGATATCTTTCTTTTATTTCAGGTTTACTGCTTTGAATTGAATCCATACCATTTCCGTTGTCTTCAATATATTCTATACATTTAGTCAAGATGTCACATTGGTAGAGCTGCTGCCTCACAGCGCCGGAAACCCAGGTTTGATCCTGACCTCGGGTGCTGCTGTGCAGAGTTTGCACGTTCTCCCTCTGAGTGCGTGGGTTTCATCCGGCTGCTCCCGTTTCCTCCCGCATCCCAAAAAAGGTGCTGGTTTCTTGGATGATTGGGCCTCTGTAAATTGCATTCGGCATGTCGGGGAGTGGATGTGATAGTGGGATAGCATAGCATTAATGTGAATGGGTGAATGATGGGCCACAAGGACTAAGTGGGCAGAAGGGCCTGTTTCCTTGCTCTATCGCTGAATGAAACATTTTTTGTAATCTGCATTGACTGGGCCTGTCTAACTTCTATTCGCATTATAATCCAATACCAGTAACCAACCGTTCCATAATTCCAGGCCTTTTCCACCCATTCCTTTTGTTGAAGATTGTGGGGTTCCATTTGGCAGTCTCCTGTAACTGACAGAAATGACCAGAGTGAGCTCTGGCAGCCATGGACGACCAATCCTTCTTTACTCTACTGGTGATGCTGCCCATTTGCCTGGCTGGAACATGCAGCCTGAAGTGATTTGAGGCAACTAAATGCTGAGCTTTGCACTTTTGTCTGAGATGCACTGTTTCTCTCCTCAATATGTTACCAATGATTTTTTTGGGGGGGTTATTTTTAAATAAGCATTGAAGTGTGCAGTATCAAATTCTACAAGCAAGACAAATGTATTGCCAGCTTTCAAATCAATGCTTATTTTAAACAAAAAAACAAATCCTTTTGGTTTCCTTGAGCTGGTTTTGGTTGCAATGATCAAATACAGAGGGGAACCTTGACTTGCACAGAGTGTATCATGACCAGGCATAGTAGTTTAGATAGATTTCATGCCGCCAAATAGATACAAGATGCTAGTGGGACAGGCAGCATCTCTGGAGAGAAGGAATGGGTGATGTTTCGGAGCGAGACCCTTCTTCAAACTGAATTATCAGAGAGTTTCTAAACATATACAAAGCTGCAGGGATGATCAATAGACAATAGGTGCAGGAGTAGGCCATTCGGCCCTTCGAGCCAGCACCGCCATTCAATGTGATCATCCGCAATCAGTACCCCGTTCCTGCCTTCTCCCCATATCCCCTGTCTCCGCTATTTTCAAGAGCCCTATCTAGCTCCCTCTTGAACGCATCCCGAGAACCTGCCTCCACCGCCCTTTGAGGCAGAGAATTCCACAGACTCGCATCTCTCTGTGAGAAAAAGTGTTGCCACGTCTCTGTTCTAAATGGCTTACTCCTTATTCTTAAACTGTGGCCCCTGGTTCTGGACTCCCCCAACATCGGGAACATGTTTCCTGCCTCCAGCGTGTCCAAAACCTGAACAATCTTATTTATTTCAATGAGGTCTCCTCTCATCCTTCTAAACTCCAGAGTGTACAAGCCCCGTTCTGTGGCAAATAATTCCACAGATTCGCCACCCTCTGACTAAAGATATCCTGTAATTCTGAGGCTGGTCTTAGACTCTGCCACTAGTGCCAACGTTCTCTCCACATCCACTGTGTCCAAGCCTGTCACTAGTCGGCAAGCTTCAATGAGATTCCCCCCCGCTCGTTTTGTCTCTTGCCTTTGTCTAATCATCTGCCCATCAACCCCCTTTCACCTGTATATATACCCATGACTTGCCTGGCTATGGTCTGCCCCCAGCATTCAGCCCGCAACTACAATCAGTTTGTGGAAGGGTTCCAACCCAAAATTTTGCCTATTGATGTTCTCCAGTAATATTGGACATACTTCAGAGATTATGTTCGCCAGCTGAGATACTTCAGTACTTTGTCTTTATTTTCATAAACCAACATCTGCAGTTCCTTGAGTCTACTGCTACTCGCTTGCCTTTGAAATTGAACATTGCAATATTTATTGATGTTTCATATTCATTATTGTCAAAGGCCATAAGTGATAGGAGCAGAACTAGGCCATTCGGCTCATCAAGTCTACTCCGCCACTCAATCACGGCTGGTCTATCTCTCCCTCCTAACCCCATTCTCCTGCCTTCTCCCCATAACCCCTGACACCCTCACAGTGGCGCAGTGGTAGAGTCGCTGCCTCACAGCGCCGAAGACCCGGGTTCGATCCTGCCTACGGGTGCTGTCTGCACGGAGTTTGTACGTTCTCCCCGTGACCTGCGTAGGTTTTTTCTGAGACTCTTACTCAGGCTTTGGTTTGCCCGCAGCTTTCCTCCCACACCCCAAAGACGTACAGGTTTATAGGTTAATTGGCTTGGTAAATATAAAAATGATCCCTAGTGTGTGTAGGATAGTTTGCGGGGATCGCTGGTCGACGCGGACCCTGACGGGCCGAAGGGCCTGTTTCCGCTCTGTATCTCTAAACTAAACAACTGTTGTGTTGCGTTTTCCGCAGCCTCCGTAAGTTTGTTGCCGACAGCGAAGAGGACAGCGAGAGTGGGGATGGCGGCACTGGTTTTCTGAAACTGCGGGTGAAGTCTGAAGAAGAAAAGGTACCTGATGTGGTTTTTATTGAACTTTTAGTTTCCATACTGTATTTATTATGTGGAAAGATAATTGTTCTTGGCTCAGCGCCTGTCACTGCACCTATTACAGAGTGAAACAATATGTGCCCAGTGCTTTATTGCTCTGTTACATATTTTTATTGTTCTACAGACATCTAAATATATGTTGTATATCAATTTACTTGGAATTTGTTGTGTTGTGCTCCTGTCCTATACAAACTATTGACGGTGACTTGGTAACACTGGAAAACAGTAAAATGAAAAAATGGAGTAGTCTTATCCTTCACAACGTAATGCCATGACCTTCAATATTCTGTTATTCTGGGATTTGGGGTCAGTGATTTTGGCACATTGGCTCATTTGTTGGGATTGCAAGATCCCAACTCCCTTGCAAGTCGGGAGCTTGCAATTAAAAATGCGTGCATTTGTTTCACATGAATATGGAGAGCCAGGGTAGAAACCTAAGGGAGCAAACACACAGGAGGCACGGTGGCGTAGCAATAGAGCTACTACCTCTCAGCACCAGAGACCCAGGTTAGAATCTGACTACGAGTGCTGTCTGTACGGAGTTTGTACGTTCTCCCCGCAACCGTTAGGATTTTCTCCGAGATCTTCGGTTTCCTCCCACACTCCAAAGACGTACAGGCTTGTAGGTTACAAGGTCATAAGTGATAGGAGCTGAATTAGGCTATTCAGCCCATCACGTCTACTCCGCCATTCAATCATGGCTGATCTATCTGTCTTGCTACTAACCCTAATCCTAACCCCATTCTCCTACCTTCTCCCCATAATCCCTGACACCCGTACTATTTAACCAAATCAGGTTAATTGGCTTGGTATAAATGTAAATTGTCCCTTTCTGTGTGTGGGATAGTGTTAAGGGCCTGTCCCACTTTCATGACCTAATTCACGACCTTTTTTACTCATGGACATTTTTCATCAGGCTAGAAAAAACGCCCCGACCTACTTTATGTCACGACCTCGTGACGACCATGCTGCGCGTATGAGTCAAGGGCAAACTCGACAGAGATCGTGAATTAGGTCGTGAAAGTGGGACATGCCCTTTAGTGTGCGGGATCGCTGGTCGGTATGGACTCGGTGGGCCGAAGGGTCTGTTTCCGCACTGTATCTCTAAAATAAACTTTAAAATATAGTGTATTGCTTTAGGCTCCATGAGGACATCAGGTATTGCTTAGGAACTGCCAAACCAAATCGTATCCCAGCTCCCTTTTAATTTCCTGTTGCACATATTCATTTCCTTTCCCTGATAAGGCGATACACAGAGTCCAGATTTAAACTCAACCAATGCTAATGATTATTCATGTGTTGCTTTTTCAAAGGAAAAAGAAGAAGAGTCTTATATCACTTGGCTGAGAGGGCAAAGGGATTTGGAAGACAAAGAACAGTTAAAAGATATAGTGAGTACTTTCAATTTATTTTCCATCATCTTGGTATAATGGACATCAGATCTTCCCGTGCAGTTATGTAACAAATATTTGACGTATTGCATTTGGAAATAATACTTGAGTAAAATAACAGTCCAGGTTACTTTTTTTTACAGATGCTAGATAATCTAAAACTTGGGTCAAAATTGTAGAGCGCAGAAACGGATCCTTTGGCACACTATGTCCATGTCAACCTTTTTGCCAATCTGCAGTAATCCCACTTGCTCACATTCGGTCGGTATCATAGAAACATAGAAAATAGGTGCAGGAAGAGGCCATTCGGCCCTTCGAGCCAGCACCGCCATTCATTGTGATCATGGCTGATCGTCCGCTATCAATAACCCGTGCCTGCCTTCTCCCCATATCCCTTGACTCCACTAGCCCCTAGAGCTCTATCCAACTCTCTCTTAAATCCATAGACAATAGGTGCAGTTATCAATAGACAATAGGTGCAAGAGGAGGCCATTCGGCCCTTTGAGCCAGCACCGCCATTCAAAGTGATCATGGCTGATCATCTACAATCAGTACCCCGTTCCTGCCTTCTCCCCATATCCCCTGACTCCGCTATCTTTAAGAGCCCTATCTAGCTCTCTCTTGAAAGCATCCAGAGAACCGGCCTCCACCACCCTCTGAGACAGAGAATTCCGCAGACTCACCACTCTCTGTGAGAAAAAGTGTTTCCTTGTCTCTATTCTAAATGGCTTACCCCTTATTCTTAAACTGTGGCCCCTGGTTCTGGCCTCCATCCTTCACTGCCTTGCCTGTTCAAGTGCCTTTCCTAACGCATCTTAAACACAGTACTTGTTTCTGATTCCACCACCATCACTTGCAGCGAGTCCCAGATATCATCCACTCTCTGTGTTGAAAGAAAAAAGTTACCTCCCAGATCCATGTTCCCGGATCACAACAAACTGACCTTGAAACCTTGAACTCCTTATATCTGTGCCCTCTTGTTTTTGATAGTCCCCACACTGTGGGGGAAAAATGGGATCTGACCATCTAGAGAGACGACATTTCAGGTCAGGACCCTTCATTAGTCTGAAGAAGTGGACCAACTCGCAACATCATCTGTCCATTTCCATGGACTAGATTCCAGCATCTGAAGTCTCATGTCTCTACTCTAACTATCGATATCGGGTGCCCTCTCAACCAGCTTTGTTCTGGAGAAACCCATCTACCAATGCGCTGCCCAACTTTACATCTGATCTATACCCTGCTGTATAGCTTTGGACAAGGTTCTTTATGCCCTTATGCCACTTAGGAAACCTGAACAGAAACCGTGCGGTTCCCGGAGGATTTTGTCAGTCTCCCTAATGGTCAAAAGTGGTTTCCGATTTAAAAATCGGTAATTTTTTAGTCAAAGCCGGTTGCGAAGCTAGTTGAAGATGGTTGCCGGAGGTTGCAGTGGAAGGTAAGACGCTTCCCTGGTGGAATAAAACTGGGTGAAAAAAAAGGCTGGTTTTGAATTTTTGGAAATAATCGCCGGAACATAGAAGAAGCGGAAACCACTTTCCACCATTAGGGAGACTGACAATAACCTCCGGGAACCGTACAAAAACCTTGGGTGGGGCGCAAAGTCTCCAGAGGTTTCAGTTCAGGTTTCCTAAGTGGGACAGGGGCATTACTATCCACAATCTTACAAATCGTACATCCTTCTGTTTCTATTTGAGATTGCCATGTGAGCTACCGTTCGCTGGACACAGACTTTGCAGCTTTCTAACAACTTTATATGCATTGTAGTGGCTTAATACTTTTTTGCTGTATTTTAAAACCTGCTATGAACACATCCTGATGGTTAAGATATCTCTTGATAGTTCAACAAAAAGAGTTGTGTTATCTGACCATATTAAGATGAAGGGGAAAAAGATTTAATAGGAATCTGAGGGGTAACATTTTTACACCAAGGATGGTGGGTGTATGGAACGAGCTGCCGGAGGAGGTAGTTGAGGCTGGGACTATCCCAACATTAAAGAAACAGCTAGACAGGTACATGGATAGGACAGGTTTGGAAGGATATTGGGCCAAACGCGGGCAGGTGGGACTAGTGTAGTTGGGACATGTTGGCCAATGTGGGCAAGTTGGGCCTGTTTCCACGTTGTATCACTATGACTATTACATTAAAAACACTATCATATTACATTGTAGTTTTTAATGTAGAGAAAGTATTTGAGGCCCTTCTCTGCAGAATTATCAAAAATTCATAATATGAAGACAGAAGACCAAATCTTATGAAAATGAATAGTTTTAAGGAATTTCTTAAAGAAGGAAAAAATTTTGGAGTAGTCACAAAGCGCTGGAGTAACTCAGCGGGACAGGCAGCATGTGTATGAAAGAACTGCTGGTTTATACCGAAGATAGACACAAAATGCTGGAGTAACTCAGCAGGTCAGGCTGCATCTCTGAAGGAAAAGAATAGGTAACGCATCTCTGGAGAATATTGGATAGGCCACTCTTTGGGTAGGGACCCATCTTCAGACAACAAGTCTGAAGAAGTGTCGCGACCCAAAACGTCTCGTATCCACTTTCTCCAGAGATGTTGCCTGACCCACTGAGTTACTCCAGTATTTTGTGATTTTATTTCGGAGTTCTTTATGTCTGCTAGAAATGTGAGGACCATGGCAGTTGAAGGCAGAGCACCACTGAGTACGAGTCAAGGGTGGGTGGCACATTGGCGTTCAAGTTTAATTAATGATCCTATCTGGTAAAGTACAGGGAACAAGTTTAGTTTATAGTCACGTGTACCGAGGTACAGTGAAAAGCTTTTGTTGTGTGCTAGCCAGTCAGCGGGAAGACAATACAAGATTACAATGATGCTGCCTGACCCGCTGAGTTAAGGGCCTGTCCCACTTGGCTATCATTTACACGACAGGCCGGTAGTGACTGACGTGTGACGGTCGCACGCGTCATCATGCGTCTGCACAGCCGTCTGGAGCGTGTGACGCAATTTGAAGATACCGCGCGCAACTCCACACTCCTCCACGCCATTCCATGCGCCCATCCCGTGCTACCCACACGCTACCAGGTCGCATAAATGGCGCCCAAATTATGGCCAAGTGGGACAGGCCTTTTACTCCTGCATTTTGTGTCTATCTTCGGTGTAAACCAGCATCTGCAGTTTCTTTCCACACACTCGAACCATCCACAGTGTACAGATACATTATAAAGGGAATAATGTTTAGTGGAAGATAAGGTCCTGTAAAGTCCTATTAAAGATAGTCCAAGGGTCTCTAATGAAGTAGACAGTAGTTCAGGACTGCTCTCTAGTTGGTGATAGGATGTGACCCATCCTATCACAGCCTGATAACAGCTGGCAAGAAGCAGTCCCTGAATCTGGAGGGGTCCGTTTTAATTGTCAAAGAACTGTTCTCCTGATCAATATTTGGGCATTTCTGCTACAAATGGTCAGCAAATTGATGCTGCTGAGGATAAATTGTTACTGTAATTTACAGTCGAACAATGGTACAGGAACTGATGGTTGTCTTGTTCACAGCTGTTCAGGGTCAGATGTGTGATTTACTCGGGGTATTTATAAATCATAACACTTTCAGTGATTAGATCTGTGATTTCCTGTGTTCAAAGCTTGTCCATTGTCTAATCGTTAACACCATCAGGATTGTGTCTCCCTAGTGCTTTAATGAACTGTGGAACTGGCTTTATCACAATGGAAATCTTGATGTCAGCAAATGCCATTCACTCAACAGGGCTAAATGTGTGGTCACTCCAGAGAGATTTTCATCAATGCTCAGGCCAAATCATAATCCTTAAATCAAGTGCTATCATCATTCCAGCTGACAAACCACCACCCTCTTAGTCCACTAATAAGTTCTTATTTTAAAAATGAACCATGTGCCCAGTCTCTAGAATGTGCCAAACTGAAGTGATATTTTTCCCCTACTTTAGTTTAGAAATACAGCACGGAAACAGGCCCTCTGGCTCACCGAGTCTGTGCCGATCAGCCATTCCCGTACACTCACTGGGGCCAATTTTTACTGAAGTCAATTAACCTACAGACCTGTACATCTTTGGGGTGTGGGAGGAAACCGGAGCACCCGGAGAAAACCCACGCAGGCCACCTGAGAACATACAAACTCCATACAGACAGCACCCGTAGTCATGATCGAATCTGGGTCTGTGGCGCAGTAAGGCAGGAAATGCCTCTGTAAAGCTTCTCAGATGTTTTTCCTGAATCTGCCATCTAAAATAATAATAATGAATTTCATAACTGACCTTCAGAGTTATACAGCACGGATGCAGGCCCTTCGGCCCATATTGTCCACCCCTATCACAATGTCCCGTCAAACCTTTGATCCATATTCCACTTATCCTCTCCTATCCATGTGCCTGTCCTATCCATGTGCCTGTCCTAATGTATTTGAGAGGTTGTTATTCCAGCTGCCTTTACCATTTCCTCTGGCAACTTGTTCCATAAATGCTTTTGTGACCTGTTTCTAGATTTTAAAGAAAAAATATTTAGACTCAATACGAGTGTCTTTTAAAATGGGCAAGTCTGATGTGTAACACTGCTGTTTAGTTTAGTTGAGTGTTACAGTGCGGAAACAGGCCCTTCGGCCCACCGGGTCCGCACTGACCATGAGATCCCCACGCATTATCACTACCCTACACACACTAGGGACAATTCTACACTTATACCAATCAAATTAACCTACAAACCTATACGTCTTTGTAGTGTGGGAGGAAACCGAAGACCTCTGAGAAAACCCACGCAGGTCAGGGGGAGAACGTACAAACTCCGTACAGACAGCACCCGTAGTCAGGATGAAACCCGGATTTCTGGCGCTGTAAGGCAGCAACTCTACCACTGCACCACCGAGCCACCCCGTTGCTTTAGAAATGACCATTTTGTTTGTATGGTGTTAAGATATGGGTGAAAATGGTGCTGCTCTTTTATTATCTGGAACCACTTGGAGATAAGATAAACTCTGTTCCAAGTTGGACTGTACTTTGGTAGCATATCCTACTCTGCATGATAATTGTGCAGGATTGCAAAAGTTATCCTTTTGCATTACCAGTTGGAATGCCACATGTTTAGATTCAAGTCATCTCCTTCCCCTTCACCTCTAGCCTTATTTAAACCCTTTAGTTTTATTTAGTGGGCTAACATGCAAAACGTTGCTTCTCGCTGTATCTCTGCACACGTGCCAATGATAAACCAATATCAATACTCCCAACAGTGCATGGCTGATTTTTATTGGCATTGGTTTACTCTTCTTTTCATGTCCATCTTGTTACAAATGTTGACCTCGCTGTCACCGTCCGTCCTGAAAAGGACGCAAGCTTCCTGCTGTGACAATCTGTGGGAGCCATCACTTGTCACAATAGATGATGGTGGTAGCAGAATTAGCTCAGGATACTTCCAGTCTCCAGCCCGCCATGTGGATGCTCCTGCTATGGGGGGGAGGGGGGGTTTACTAACGGCATGTGTACTGGTACACAAAACAAGGTTTTACACTATATTTTCCAGGCAAATCATTTCATGCATGACTACACCAAATAGTGAAAAAAATAAATAAATAAAGAGTGCAGAATATAGTGTTACTGCTACAGAGTATGTGCAGATGAAAAAGAATGCATGGGCTTCAACAAGGTAGATTGGAAGATTGGGAATTCAAGATGCGCGTGCCCATAGCTACGCCCTGTATTTGGAGGAAATGGGAGGAGTCAAACGAGAAGTTATTGAGGGTAAGGACCAGCTCTGCTAGGCGGAGGAGAGTATCAGTGGATGGGTATAGGTTGCTCGTCCGGTCAAGGAAGAACCGGAGGGCTTTGTGAGACCATCCTGGTGGGGGATGGAGGTGTAGAGTGACTGGACGTCCATGGTGAAGATGAGGGGATGGGGGCCTAGAGAATGGAATGCGCGGAGACGACGGAGAGTGTCTGAGGTGTCTTGAACATAGGTGGGGAGGGATTTAACCAAGGGGGATAGGATGGAGTCAAGCTATGTGGAAATGAGTTCGGTCGGGCAAACTGTTGGGTGTGGAGAAGAAGCTGTTCCAGACCCTGGATGTTAGTTTTCAGGCTCTTATATCTTCTTTCCGATGGCAGAAGTGAAATGAGAGCGTGGCCAGGGTGGTGTGGGTCTCTGATGATGCTGGCTGCCTTTTTGAGGCAGCGACTCCTGTAGATCCCTTCGATGGTGGGGAGGTCAGTGTCCGTGCTGGACTTAAACAAAAGGAAATGTTTCGATCATGTTGCAGCAATACCTCCGAGATTACTGGAATGATCCTCAATTGGATGAAGGGGAGAAGTTTCTGCGGGACTATGTTCTCAATAAAAAATATCTTGATGAGGAAGAGGAGGAGGACAGGTAAGAACATTTATATTTGCTACAGGTGTTTTCCACATTCACAACACTTTTTGTTTCTGTTATTTATTTGACTTTTATTTCATGAAGTATATTTAAGTATTATATCCTGTTTCCTTTGAGCCATGTTGTATTTGTATATGACGATATGTGACATTTTACAGCCAAGCTGCTTATCTGTTTTAATGGCTTTTTGAAGATAGGGGTGAACTATGAACACGTTTATCTGATTTTTATTGCACAATCCACTTTCGATCAATTTTAAGACCTGTGGCGTGGTGCTGCCGTTTGTTGTGGACTTTGTGCTTGGTCAAGTGGAACACATTGGCTCGTTGCCAGTGCTATTTCAGCAGTCACGCCTTTTTGCAGTCCCTTTCATCCAAAGGTTTCCTCAAGATGGAGCTGTCCATGTCCGCCGACTCGGGTGGATGATCCTGCTTCCTTCCCACCACGCAGAGGCCAATTCACCTGCAAACCCGCACGTCTTTGGAATGTGAGAGGAAACCCACGCGGGTCACGGGGAGAACGTACAAACTCAGTACAGGCAGCACCCGCAGTCGGGATTGAACCCGGGACTCTGGTGCTGTGAGGCATCAACTCTACCGCTGTACCACACACCTTGGTGCCCATAGTTGCAGGGGTCCCTGGAGGCTGGTGTAAGGGTCCACGTGTGTAGAATTTGTGGTGCACAGATTATAACGTCTGCCTTGGAGATGAGGAACCAGTGAAGACAATTCCAGCATAACAGTGACGTGGGCCTTTGGCAGAGTCACTGGGCAGCGATGGGCTGCAGTAACAGCACCACTCACTCTCAAACCCACGGATAGTATACAGCAGATAGACACTAAAAGCTGGAGTAACTGAGCTGGTCAGACAGCATCTCTGTAGAAAAGGAATTTGGGTCGAGACCCTTCTTCAGACTGAGAGTCAGGGGAAAGGGAAACAAGAGATATGGATGGTGATACAGAGAGAAATATATATAGAACAACTTAATTAAAAATATGTTAAAAACTTACGATGACAAAGGCCATTGTTAGCTGTGGCCGAGGTGAAAATGAGTTACAGGTAATGAGACTCAATAGGAAAGTATACAACAGCTGAGTTTGTTTGGCTGTGGTCCCCAATCAGTTGAATAGCTGGGGTGGGAGATTGCAACCTTCACGTGGTCCGCCCTGTTTCCGCGAATTCAATCAACCCGGCGTGCACAATCAAATAAGATCAAATATAACTTTGGGCTGTGCACGCCATACACAAGATGAAGAAGTTGAATAGCCTGTTGTTCGTAAGAATAGCTTAGTCATGTTCGCAAGAACTGACCATTTGCAGAAGGTCTAAGAGCTGCATCCATCCCAGCAACATTTAGCACAAATGTTTCTGAGGATGAGATGGTTGGAAGGGAGAAACATTGTCCTTGTATCTACAAACAAAATCTGTGTTGTATGAATAGTTTTTGCATTCTTTTTGCGTTTATCAATTCCCCAAAATGTGGATTTAATATGCAAAAATGAAAAAGAGCTAAAATTAAACTTTAGAATCTGGTCAACTCTGGATTGGGTCAAGAAACTTCTATTTCACCCTCCAATTAAAAACATTTGGGGGGGGGGGGGGAGTTCGGAAATTACAAAATTAAGGTTAACCTTAAATTACAAAATTAAAAAGAATAGATTTATTCGTAAGTCAAGTGAAGCAAATAGATAAGAGTTACTGTAAGACACTGATCAGCCATTTTGTAATACAGTGGTACAGCAGTAGAGTTGCTGCCTTAAGGGCCTGTCCCACTTTCACGACCTAATTCATCACCTTTTTTACTCGTGGACATTTTTCATCATGCTGGAAAAACGCCCCGCACTACTTGATGCCACGACTACCTACGACCAAAGATCCTATAGCAGAGCAAGATAGATCACTCCTGCTAAATGCAATGGGCTGACGTGTAGTACGCAACGGAGCGGAACGTGGGCCTTTTTTTCATCCATTTCAGTAACCCGACCCGACTCGCAGTGTAATCATCGTTGCGGGGGAACAGTTTGTGTTAATAAATTATAATTCTGAAAATGAGGAGAAGATTTTTACCAAAGAACTTTTATTTTTACGAGGACGTTTCCGTAACCGGCTTCCGTCTCCGCACTAGTATCTTTGCTCCGCTACGGGATCTTTGGTGCGGAGACGGAAGCCGGTTACGGAAATGGGGCTGGAAATTACCCATGAATCTGCCCATGGCCGTACTACGTCTTTTTCTTCGAGTGATCTATCTTGCTGGCTGTAGGATCTTTGCCTACGACTAGCATCACGACCTGCTACGACCTACCTACGACCACGTGACGACCATGCTGCGAGTATGAGTCGAAGAAGGCAAACTCGGCAGAGGTCGTGAATTAGGTCGTGAAAGTGCGACAGGCCCTTTACAGCGCCTGAGACCCGGGTCCATTCCTGACCACGGGTGCTGCCTGCATGGAGTTTGTACTTTCTCCCTGTGACCATGTGGGTTTTCTCCGGGTGCACCGGTTTCCTCCCACGCTCCATAGAGGTGGAGGTACTGGTTTGTAGGTTAATTGGCTTCGGTAAAAATTAATATAAATTGTCCCCATTGTGCAGGATAGTGCCAGTGTGGGCGATCGCTGGTCGGCGGGGATTCAGTGGGCCAATGGACCTGTTTGCACGCTGCATCTCTATAAGTTTCAATTGAATAGAATAACAGACTTTGTGGGCTGAATTGATCCTTTCCCTGTCCAGCACTTGATTTTTGAAACTGCTGCAAGCAGATGTTTGAAGGATACCTCTCGTGAACTATGGTACATCGAGGTCAGGGAGGGCATTAACAGGTCAGCCATCTGGAGCAAAGAATGTGCGAACGTAACACTGTTGCAGAGTAGCAGAACAGGGTTGCGCCAACTGCTGAGTTGTAAGCTCATTAGATGCTGCAACATGACCTAGACGATACCATGACATACAAACCCGTCCGACTGATTCCATTGGTGAATCCTCCAATCTCCCATCCAGTGACATTCAAGTTGGGCAAGAGCGGGAAATTTAAAAAGGACAAAACGTACCAAATTATATTTTTTCCCTCCTGCCCCGTTGAACTGAGGTCAAGGGGAGGGCCTCGAATGCCAACTAGTGCTGATGCCTGGTTGCCCAATTGCAAAGATGAGTCAATTTCAAATTGTGACTGAATAAAATATAAGTTGGCAAAGAGCCGGAGTTATGAAACTATAGAGCTCCCAGTTTTCACTCTGAAAATGGATCCTGTACAAGCCACAGCAAGGGCAGAGAATCCATTCAGCTGACACCGATTGTTATATTAAAACAAGTCTACTTGAACAATTAAGTATGAGATGGTGAGAAGTATATGAAACCACAATATAAAAGAAAAAAAAGAAAAATCTGCTTCGTCTGCCCCTCCAAGTTGCCTAATTGCTCCACATCAGGAAGGAGGTGTGGAGGCTGCGGTGGCCTGCCTATTTCCTCTGTGGTTGCAAACCAGAGAATTGTATATCATTGCACAGCTCTGGTAATGCACTCCTCTTGCCCTGTCTTCATAAGATCATAAGGAATAGGAGCAGAATTAGGCCATTTGGCCCATCAAGTCTACTCTGCCATTCAATCATGGCTGATCTATCTCTCCCTCCTAACCCCATTCTCCTGCCTTCTCCCCATAGCCCCTGACACCCGTACTGATCAAGAATCTTATCTATCTCCACCTTAAAAATATCCACTGACATGGCCTCCACAGCCATCTGTGGCAAAGAATTCCACAGATTCACCACCCTCTGACTAAAGAAATGTCTCTGCATCTCCTTCCTAAAAGAACGTCCTTTAATTCTGAGGCTATGACCTCTAGTCCTAGACTCTCCCACTAGTGGAAACATCCTCTCCACATCCACAGTTCCAGTCCTGGCCTCCTGTGCATCCCCAATCTGATGGGCACCACTGACCACCATGCACTGCAGCTGCACTGAATCTCTGGAACTCCCTCTCGTTTCTCTTTCCTTCCCACTATTCTTCTCTCTCCTTTGATATTCTATTGAAAATAAACCTCTGACCAAACATTCGAGCAATTGTCCATAGGTGTCAATGCCACGCATCCCGAGGAAAAATAGGCACAACATGCTGGAGTAGGTCTGGCAGCACCCATGGAGAACGTGGATAGGTGATATTTCCCGTCAGGTGCCTTCTACAGATTTCAAACCATTCTTCAAACAACCTTACTTTGAAGTGGCTTTGACATGATCTAAACACAAGTTTTTGTCACCACTGATCAGCCATGCAGCTTTGTAAATGTTTAGAATCTCTTTGAAAATTTCTTACTGAAACTCTTTCGGGAGATATGATGGTGGCATTTAAGAGACATTTGAATAGGCACGTGGATATGCAGGGAATTGCGGCTTATGGATTATGTGCAGGTAGATAGAAGCTGGTCTTGGCATCGGGTTTGGCACAGACATTGTGGGCTGAAAGGCCTGTTCTTGTGCTGTTCTATGTTCTACAACATGCACCAGGTGGTATTGTACCCTGCCCTGTAGTATTTTATCCTACAGATCACCCAGAATTTCTGCTTGAATACATCATCAGTTCTATGATCTATTCTCCAAAGTGACAATTCCAGGAAGCCAATAACTAATTCTGTGGTCCTTGACAAGGAAGGCAATTGTTTCTTATTCACTCGGGGAGGCACGGTGGCATCGCGGTAGAGTTGCTGCCTCACAGCACCAGAGACCAGGGTTCGATCCTGACTCTGGGTGCTGCCTGTATGGAGTTTGTACGTTCTCCCCGTAACCTGCGTGGGTTTTCTCCGGGTGCTCCAATTTCCTCCCACACTCCAAAGACATACAGGTTGGCATGGACTCGGTGGGCCGAATGGTCTGTATCTCTAAACTAAACTAAACTTGTAAAGGGAAACTTTTTAAAAGAAGCAGTTCACTTTTTGGGTGATGCTTGTTATCGCCAACACATGATGTTAGTGAGGTGGGACCAGAAATCCTTGCCTTGAGCTAAATTAAGGAGAAAGAGAGAGATTTAGGGATGTAGAGAGTGATAATTCCCCTCACTGGCAGCGCATAGGCTGCTTGTGACTGACGACAAGGTTAAGCTTGACAATAATGTCCTTCATTGTTCAAATAGGAAAAATCATAGTTTGGCCAAAAGTGTTAGAGTCTGAACCAATGCTGGAGTAACTCAGCGGGACAGGCAGCGTCTCTGGAGAGAAGGAATGGGTGATGTTTCGGGTCGAGACCCTTCTGAACTTGGCCATAAAGGCTCATTGTCCTGGCAGAGGCACTGGGTTGGTGTTGCCTGCTCGGTGCCGCTGCAGGGGTCAGCCTGCTCGGTGCCGCTGCAGGCCGCGTCCTATCCATGCGCTCAGCCACTTGCAGCAGCACCCGCCCGAGATGTGCCTTTTGCAAACTGCTGACTTTAGTTTTTTTTAAGTCTACAGCAGTGGAATCTGTCCTGGATGATGTGAGAGAGGAAGAGAAAGGTACCCTCTGCACCTCTGTGCACTTGTCCACTAGTGATCTGCAGCCATAATGGTGTAGCCTTCTAAGAGTCGACAAAATGCTGGAGTAACTCAGCAGGACAGGCAGCATCTCTGGATAGAAGGAATGGATGACATTTCGGGTCGAGGCCCTTCTTCAGACTGAGAATCGTATCGCAGTTAGGCAGCTTGACATTCATTTTGCTTTTGTTTCCTTCCCTTGCTTCCATCCTGCTCGCCCACAACAATCTTGAAGGATACCTACTTACGATGAAATCGTTCAGGACGATGTAGACGACTCCTCGGATGAAGGGG
The DNA here is from genome assembly GCA_035221665.1 of Okamejei kenojei. Taxonomy (NCBI): domain Eukaryota; kingdom Metazoa; phylum Chordata; class Chondrichthyes; order Rajiformes; family Rajidae; genus Okamejei; species Okamejei kenojei. Next base: position 15,349,186 of record CM069166.1, on the reverse strand, counting down.
AGGAATTTCTAAGGAAACAGGAAGACTTTGAAAGAAAATATAATTTCCGATTCGAGGAACCAGATGCAGAATTAGTAAGTGACATGTTAAATGTAGATGATAATGCACTTCCCTTTATTGGTCCCAACTACCCACAGCTGTAATTTAGTTTGAGTCCCAAGTTCAATGTGCGATCTGTTGACATATCTCCAGGTCATAAGTGGTGAAAGGATTTCTCCAGCAGCGTGCAACAGCCTCGAGAAATGGAGAGAGAAAAGAATCATTCAGAGGACAATGGACATTTGTGGTCACATATACCAATTGGTGCAGTGAAATTTGACTTGCAGCACACCAATAAAAGTATTATAGAATTTAACGTTAAACATAAAAAAAACCATCTCCCCACGGCGGGATCAACGTTTCCCACTGTGAGGGAAGGCAGCAAAGTTCAGTCCACTTCGTCCATGTTCCTACATCACTGTTTCCCAAGTCGAAATGTCATTCATAACCGGAGGCTGAGGGGTGAACTTCTAGAGGTGTAACAAGTCATGAGGGGAATAGATGGAGTGAATCCCTCGAGTCTTTCCCCCCCCCCCCCCAGGGTAGTGAAATCAAGAACTAGGTTTAAGGTGAGTGGGGAAAGATTTTTACGAGGAATCCCGAGGGGCATTTTTTTCACAGAGGGTGGTGGGTATGTGTGCACGCTGCCAGAAGCATTTGAGACAGATGCAGAAACAATTGAGAGATACTTGGATAGGTACATGGATAGGGTAGGTTTAGAGGGATATGGGCCAAACGCAGGCAGGTGGGACTAGTGTAGATGGGATATGTTGGTCGGTGTGGGCATGTAGGGCTGATGGGCCTTTATCTACACTGTGATGACTGACTCTAAATGTTATCAGGCAACCGAACATTCCTACTGTAACCAGAGAGCAGTGCTGAACTACTATCTACCTAATCGGGGACCCTCGGACTATCTATGATCGGACTTAACTGGCTTTACCTTGCACTAAACGTTATTCCCTTATCACGTATCTGCACACTGAGAATGGCTCGATTGTAATCATGTGTTGTCTTTCCTCTGACTGGTTAGCACGCAACAAAAGCAGGTGACAATAAACTAAAGAGAAACTGAACTGAAATGACTGAACTATGAGGTACATGGATAGGAAAGATTTGGAGGAGTCCAGGCCAAATGTGGGCACATTTACCAAGATGCCCCGTACATTAGATGTGGCATGGACACGTTGGGCCAAAGGGAAGGAATCGACTGGAAGAGACTCATTAGAAGTGGGCAGGAAAACGCGAGCCATCTGAGTAATCATCCAACATACATATCTTTGGTCAGACTGAAGAAGGGTCCTATCCATGTCCTCCAGACGGGTCCTATCCATGTCCTCCAGAGATGCTCCCTGGCCCGCTGAGATACTCAAGCATGTTGTGCTTTAAAAAAAAAAAAGTCTTTTAGTTTCTATTCAAATCTTTGGGGTTGCAGTTAAGGAACGAGGGCCGGATGGTGATGACGCAGGCAGGCACCACACCTGGCTGCTGCACGTATCCCAGCTTCGAAAAAACTAATAGCTGATAGTTTGGGAAGGAGAGGAAAGATGCGGTATGACTCGGATTGACGCTGGAAAGCCTGCTAGTGGTGTATGGCACAGGAAAAACCAAAAGGAATTTTGAGAATCCATGTTCTCATTGTGACCTTGTGGGCTTCCTCCGGGTGCTCCGGTTTCCTCCCACACTACAAAGACGTGCAAGTTTGCATGTTATTTCGGCTTTGGTAAAAATTGTAAATTGTCTCTAGTGTGTAGGATAGTGCTAGTATACAGGGGTCGCCGGTCAGCGCGGACCCGGTGGGCTGAAGGGCCTGTTTCCGTGCTGTAACCAATCTAAACTAGAAATCTACAAAGTCTCCCAATTTTAATTGAAGTGTTACGTTCAATTTTGTTCCTGCTGCATGATGTTGAGGAAGTGGGTAAACTACCTGCTTTGATCCTGTCTTGCACTGATCAAGTGACAGGGAAGATACACACAAAATGCTGGAGTAACAATAGATAATAGACAATAGGTGCAGGAGTAGGCCATTTGGCCCTTCGATCCAGCACCGCCATTCAATGTGATCATGGCTGATCAACCCCAATCAGTGCCCCGTTCCTGCCTTCTCCCCATATCCCCTGACTCCGCTATTTTTAAGAGCCCTATCCAGCTCTCTCTTGAAAGCATCCAGAGAACCGGCCTCCATCGCCCTCTGAGGCAGAGAATTCCAGAGACTCACCACTCTGTGAGAAAAAGTGTTTCCTCGTCTCCGTTCTAAATGGCTTACTCCTTATTCTTAAACTGTGGCCCCTGGTTCTGGACTCCCCCCAACATCGGGAACATGTTTCCTGCCTCTAGTGTGTCCAAGCCCTTCACAATCTTATATATTTCAATGAGATCCCCTCTCATCCTTCTAAACTCCAGAGTGTACAAGCCCAGCCGCTCCATTCTCTCAGCATATGGCAGTCCCGCCATCCCGGGAATTAACCTTGTAAACCTACGCTGCACTCCCTCAATAGCAAGAATGTCCTTGCTCAAATTAGGGGACCAAAACTGCACACAATACTCCAGGTGTGGTCTCACTAGGGCTCTGTTCAACTGCAGAAGAACCTCTTTGCTCCTATATTCGATTCCTCTTGTTATAAAGGCCAACATGCCATTCGCTTTCTTCACTGCCTGCTGTACCGGCATGCTTATTTTCATAGACTGATGTACAAGGACCCCCGGATCCCGTTGTACTTCCCCTTTTCCCAACTTGACGCCATTTAGATAGTAATCTGCCTTCCTGTTTTTGCTACCAAAGTGGATAACCTCACTTTACTACCAAAGTGGATGTAACGCAATGAGGTAGGCAGTAAAAATGGGCAGGAGACGTTTTGGTTTGGGATCCTTCTTCAGACGGATTGTAGAGGGTGGAGGGGGATGGGACTGAAAGCAAGAAAAGACCTGGACAAATCAAGCCCGGCAACAGATGACCTCAGGCAGGGTGGTTCCCTGATAGGCCAATTGTGACAGGGAAGTGTGTAGGAAGGAACTGCAGACGCTGGTTTACACTGAAGATGGACACAAAATGCTGGAGTAACTCAGCGAGACAGGCAGCATCTCCGGAGAGAAGAAATGGGTGACATTTTGGGTCGAGGCCTTTCCTCAGACAGGGAAGGGTTGGTGTCAAATATGGAGGACTCTCGAAAGTCTCAACAGAGCTCTTGAGTAAAAACTCTTGGAAACGTTGATATATTCATTTTGTAGACTACCAAAACATGCAATGCTTTCTCTTTTAAAGATAAAATCATACCCAAGAACCATTGCAACCTCGGTCAGAGCGAAGGACATTCGAAGAAAACAGAAAAGAGTAGAAATTAAGCAACGGAAGAAAAGCGTAAGTGTATCACATAATCATTGATGCAGAGTTGGTATCAAAGTCGGGATTTTTGTTTTTGATTAACTACGGACGGGCACAGTGGCGCAGCGGTAGAGTTGCTGCCTTACATCGCCAGGGACCCGGGTCCCATCCTGACTACAGGCGCTGTCTGTACAGAGTTTGTACCTTCTCCCTGTGACCATTTTCTCCAGGTGCTCTGGTTTCCTCCCACACTCTAAAAGTGTACAGGTTTGTAGGTTAATTGGCTTCTGTTAATTGTAAATTGTCCTTAGTGTGTGTTGGGTAGTGCAAGTGTATTGTCACCTTGTCGTGGTGGAGATGCTTGTGTGGTCCTGAGATCCTGAGAGCGATGCCGTCTGGAGCTACGCTCCTGGTAGGGCCACCCATGGTGGTAAGGTCGAGGGGGAGATCTCTGACAAAGAGCAATCCAACCAAGACCTCAACGGTGGAACAGGCGGAGGACGATGGCTGACCTTAGTGGAGCGTCACAACGACTGGGAAGGCGGATGAAGGCTGCAGCAGAAAAGGGTCTCCGGTCGTCTTGGACTCCATGCCACTGGATCCTGACCCAGATCTGTCAAGGACCATGGGGTGGCTGTCTGTGCACCAGTCTCCCCACGTTAAACAAAGTCACGCACAGGCGTCCTCCAACCCTGGAGATACCCATGGTCAGCCATGACCGAAGGGGGCCTAAGAAGATGGGGTGATTGCTGGTCGGTGCAGAATCATTGGGCCAAAGGGCCTTTTACGATGCTGTATCTCTAAAGTCTGAAGTCTAAAAACTGCATGAGAATTTTAGGACAGGAGTAGGCCATTGGCCCTTTGTGTTCATTCCACCATTCACTTTACCAAGTGTGGGAAGGAACTGCAGATGCTGGTTTAAACTGAGAATGAACACAAAGTGCTGGAGTAACTCAGCGGTAGACACAAATGCTGGAGAAACTCAGTGGGTGAGGCAGCATCTATGAAGCAAAGGAAATGGGCAATGTTTCGGGTCGAGACCCTTCTTCAGACTGATGTGAGGGTGGGGGGGGGGGGCGGGAAGAAAGAAGGAAAGAGGTGGAGACAGAGGGCTGAGGGAGACCTGAGAAGGAGGGGAGAAAGTAGGGACTACTAGCGAAATTGGAGAAGCCAATGTTCATACCGCTGGGGTGCAAACTGCCCAAGCGAAATATGAAGTGCTGCTCCTCCAATTTCCAGTGGTCCTCACTCTGGCCATGGAGGGGGTCCAGGACAGAAATGTCAGATTCGGAATGGGAGGGGGAGTTGAAGTGCTGAGCCACCGGGAGATCAGGTTGGTTATTGCGAACCGAGCGGAGATGTTGGGCGAAGCGATGGCCAAGCCTACGCTTGGTCTCACCTCATGTTGAGCCTATAATTAATTTCTGCATACCTCACCGATGTAGAGCAACTGACACTTAGAGCAGCGGATGCAATAGATGAGGTTGGAGGAGGTGCAGGTGAACCTCTGCCGCACCTGGAAAGACTGCTTGGGTCCTTGAATGGAGTCATGGGGGGGAGGTAAAGCGACAAGTGTAGCATTGCCTGCGGTTGCAAGGGAAAGTGCCAGGGGAGGGGGTGGTTCGGGTGGGAAGGGACGAATTGACCAGGGAGTTACAGAGGGAGCGCTCTCTGCGGAAAGCCGACTCAGCGGCTCAGAGTAACTCAGCGGGTCAGGCAGCGTCTCTGGAGAAAAGGAATAGGTGGATAGAAATCATGGCTGATTTTGATCAGCACCACTTTTTGATCAGCATCACTTTCTTGCAATGACTACATGTTTCTTGATTTCCTTAACAGAAAAAAGTATTGATTCTTTTTAATATGGTCAACAATTAATCTTGGGTAGAGAATTAGAAAGATTCTGGTCTCTGTCCTCAACAGCCAAGTCCTCGTGTGTTTAAGAAGGAACTGCAGATGCTGGAAAATCGAAGGTAGACAAAAGTGCTGGAGAAACTCAGCGGGTGCAGCAGCATCTATGGAGCGAAGGAAATAGGCGACGTTTCGGGCCGAAACCCTTCTTCAGATTGGTGGGGGGGGGGGGGGGGGGGGGGAGAAGAAAGGAAGAGGAGGAGCCAGAGGGCAGAGGGAGAGCTGAGAAGGGGAGGAGACAGCAAGGGCTACCGGAAATTGGAGAATTCAATGTTTATGCTGCTAGGGTGCAGATCGCTGAAGCGGAATATGAGGTGCTGCTCCTCCAATTTCCGGTGTTGCTCACTCTGGCCTCATGGAGGAGGCCCAGGACAGAGAGGTCGGATACGGAATGGGAGGGGGATTTGAAGTGCTGAGCCACCGGGAGGTCAGGTTGGTTAATGCGGACCGAGCAGAAGTGTTCGGCGAAACGATCGCCAAGCCTTCGCTTGGTCTCACCTCATGTTGAGCCTATAATTCATTTCTGCACACCTCGCCCAATCAGAAGAACGGTCACCCCTGTAACCACTCTGTCAAGTTGTTGGATTGAAAGATGCAGCATGAAAATAGGCCCTTCGGCCCACTGAGTCCATGTTGACCATCTATCACCCATTCACAGTAGTTCGAAATTATCCCACTTTCGCGTACACTGCTTACACATGAGGGTCAATTTACAGTGGGCCGTCAAACCAGCACGTCTTTGGGATGTGGGAGGGAACCGGAGCACCCGAAGGAAACCCACGCGGTCACAGGGAGAACATGCAAACTCCACACAGTCAGCACCCGAGGTCAGGATCAAACTCTCTGGCACAGTGAGGTAGCGGCTCTACCAGCTGCTCTGCAACAACTTTGTTCGTTTCAATGGCATCAACTCTCATCTAAGTTCATGTGGATTTCTCTGCCTCAGAGGGCGGTGGAGGCGGGTTCTCTGGATGCTTTCAAGAGAGAGCTAGATAGAGCTCTTAAAGATAGCGGAGTCAGGGGATATGGGGAGAAGGCAGGAACGGGGTACTGATTGGGGATGATCAGCCATGATTACATTGATTGGCGGTGCTGGCTCGAAGGGCCGAATGGCCTACTCCTGCACCTATTGTCTATTCATGAGTTTTCAGGCTGCAGAATTTAAGCATCGGTCAGTCAGCGAGCTCTCCAAGAACTAACCTTGTCTTCTGTTAATGTTGATAAATGGGTTCTTTAGGAGAAGGAAAAGAAGAAAGAGGACCTGAAGCAGCTGAAGAAGCTGAAGAGAATGGAAATAATTAACAAACTGAACCGCCTAAAGGAGATAACTGGGAATGAAACCATTGGCTTCAATGAGGAGCACCTGGAGGAAGACTTCAACCCGGCCAAGCACGACCAACTGATGCAGGTCTGTATCAGGCAAAGTCTTGTGCCTTGTGGAGACGCTTCATAGTCATACTGTGTCCCTTCAGCCCAACTGGCCCATACGACAACATGCCCCATCTACACTAGTCCCAGCAGCCTGCGTTTGCCCCATATCCCACCAAACCTACCCAATCCATGTACCTGTCTAAATGTTTCTCAAATGTAACAATAGTTGCTGCCTCATCTACCTCCTCCAGCAGTTCCTTGCATACACCCACCACCCTTTCAGTAAAAGAAGAAAAGTGACCCCCTCAAGTTCCCGTTAAAGCTTCCCCCCCCCTTACCTTAAATCTATGTCCACTTGTTCTCCATTCCCCTACCCTGGTAGGGTAGTTTACTCGGTCTATTCCTCTCATGGTGTTGTTACCTCTCATCGTCCTGTGCTCCAAGGAATAGTGTCCTCGCTGACTCAACCTCTCCCTGCAGCAGAGGCTCTCGGGTCCAGCCAACATCCCCGTGAATCTTCTCTGCGCCCTTTCCAGCTTGACGACATCACAAAGAGAAAGAGCGCTTTGGTAACCGGGAAAAATATTTTATCCCTGCTCTGCAGCAATTCTTCAATGATGACTATTACGGAGTCGACGATGAACAGAAGCCACAGTTTGAGAATGAGGAGGAATTTGGAGGTAATGTATCTTCCACTGGAAACTTAATTGAAAGATCTAAATTAAATGCAGCCTCTTGTGTTCTTTTGTGTGTTGGCGGAGGAAGCTGCGAATGGGATGATGGTGAGGACTAAAGAGTGACAAGTTGCATTCAGTCTCAATTCTCATCTGTATTTGCTGTGGAGAGCGACATAGATGTTAGGGAACTGGGCAATTACTAGAGTTGAGGAGAGTCCACATTACAGAAGAGGAAGATAGACTCAAAATGCCGGATTAACTCAGCGGGACAGGCAGCATCCCTGGATAGAAAGAGTGGGTGAGATTTCGGGCTGAGAGCCTTGAAGTGCTGGCTTAAAATGTCAAACGTAGATAAATGTCCGGGCACTTGAGTAAGTGTACCCTGGGACATTGTAGGAAGATAGAGAATAAATTCCAGGTCTCTTGGCAGAGATGTTTAATAGACAATAGGTGCAGGAGGAGGCCATTCAGCCCTTCGAGCCAGCACCGCCATTCAGTGTGATCATGGCTGATCATCCACAATCAGTACAAGTCAAGAGAGTTTACTGTCATGTGTCCCAGATAGGACAATGAAATTCTTGCTTGCTGCAGCACAACTGAATATAGTAAGCATAAATACAGAACAGATCAGTTCAATATACACATAAATGAACAGATAAAGTGCAATAGGCTGTTACAGTTCAGAGCCTGTTTGATGGTGAGTTTAATAGCCTGATGGCTGTGGGGAAGCAGCTGTTCCTGAACCTGGATGTACCAGATTTCAGGCTCCTGTACCTTCTACCCGATGGTAGTGGAGAGATGCGTACATGGCCAATCAGTACCCCGTTTCTGCCTTCTCTCGATATCCCTTAACCGCTATCCCCAAGAGCTCTATCTAACTCTCTCTTGAAAGCATCCAGAGAATCAGCCTCCACTGCCCTCTGAGGCAGAGAATTCCACTCTCTGTGTGAAAAAGATGTTTGTATCATCGATAGCCACGGATACGGTGCTGAAAGACGTGAGGGTAGCTAACGCTGTACCTTAGTTCAAGGCAGAGAGCTACAGGCTGGTGAGTGTAACACCTATGGTGGGTAGGTTATTGGAAGGGATTGAGGGACATGTATTTGGAACAGCATCGACTCATGAAAGATAGCATGGCTTTGTGTGTAGGAAAACATGTCTCACAAATTAGGTTTTGATTAAAAGAGATGATGGAGATGATGGATAAGTTCAGTATGTTTGATGTTGTCTACATGGACATATCAAGGGTTTTGACAGGGTAGCACCTGCAAGGCTGGTCTGGAACTGTGTAGGAAGAACTGCAGATGATGGTTTATACCAGGGGTGGGGAACCTTTCCATGTTGGAACGCCGCATTAAGTTAGCTCTAATCTAATAAGGCCGCATCCAGGAAACTTCAATTAGATATACTTCAAAATGTACATTATTTTGTTAAAATAGCCCTCATGACTTAGTAATGTTTTAATTGTGGCCGTCAGTCGGGGAGGATTATTTAATTGAATCTTCTTTTACTCTTTGGTATTTTAAATACGTTCATTTTAAGATTAAAATAAAAGACGAACAAAAACATATTAATAAAAATAAAAGGTAGCCAAAAATGCCGGAGAAACTCAGCGGGTGAGGCAGCATCTATGGAGCGAAAGAAATAGGCGACGTTTCGGGTCGAAGAACTCAGGACTGAAGAAGGGTCTCGACCCGAAACGTCGAGCCCCTTTAGGCGACTCTTTTTCGCCCTATTTCCTTCGCTCCATAGATGCTGCCTCACCCACTGAGTTTCTCCAGCATTTTTGTCTACCTTCGATTTTCCAGCATCTGCAGTTCCTTCTTAAATAAAAATAAAAGGATTTGTTCTACAAAATTTGGATTCATTCAATAGGCCGCACCTAATGGCCTAGAAGGCTGCGTGTGGCCTTCAGGCCGCAGGTTCCCCACCCCTGGTTTATACCAAAGAGAAACACAAAATGCTGGAGTAACTCAGCGGGTTAGGGGAAACTGAATAGGTGACGTATCAGGTCGAGACCCTTCTTCAGTCACGGAAGGGTCTCAACCTGTGCCACAGGGATCAGTGTTGTTGGTTACTTAAATTAACGATTTGGATGTGGATGTAGGTGGCATGATTGGTAAGGTTTACAGATGCAAACACACAAAGTAGGTTCCTGGAACGCACTGCCAGGTGGTAGTGGAGGCTGTGGCATTTAAGAGGCTCTCTAATTTAAGAATTAGATAGGCACATGGATACGCAGGGAATGTAAAGATAGGAATCACATTCAGGCAAGGAAGATTAATTTCACCGTGGATGTTGTAGTCCTGTTCAAGAGCTGTACTGTTTGGCGGTCTATGTTTAAAATGGTGGAGGAACTCAGCGGGTCCGGCAGCATCTGTGGCGGGAATGGACAGACCGCGTTTTGGGTTGGGACCCTTCTTCAGACTGTTTGGAATGGGTGGGGAGAAGTGGAAAGCTGGAAAAGAGAATTGCTGGTGGACAAAAACTTGTGATGGGGTGGGGGGGGGGGGGGGGGGGGGATGTACAGGAGATGGCAAATGGGTGGAGTAAGTGACAAATGCTAGAGGTGAAAAGGAGGCAAAATGGTATCAGATAAGAGAAAAAATGGAATATAAAGCCCAAGGGAGTGATATGGGTGAAAGCTGCGGGGGCAGGGAAAAGAGGGGATGGGGAAATCCTCCAGCACTTTGTGTTTTGCTGAAGATTTCAGCATCTGCAGTTACTTGTGTCTCCACAGCAAGACATGCAGCATCCAGCTATATTTCAGCCACGTTAGATAATTGCATTTACAAATCATTCAACCAAAATGTTGCCCCTTTACTAGGGCAGTTTTCTTTTCTCAGCCCTGTGTATCAATTGGAACCAATTCCTTATTTGCCCCTTGTTCCTCTTTCCTCCCGTGGGTCTAATCAGTTGAACGTTCCGTGCAAACCTTTTGTTTGGCGTTGAGTGCGTGTAGCAAGTGTTTTGATTTGTGCGGGTGATGTGTTGGCGTAACACCGATGTGGGGCGGTGGGAATCAACATTACTGCACGCCATTCCACTCGGCAAGCCCTAGATTGCTCCTTCCTCTTTTTGGAATTAAAATTATCTTGCATTATATGGCAGTTCCCTGGTACAGTTGCAATAAAGCAAAGATTCCTGCTCGTTGATAGCTGTTAGGTATCTTCTGATGATTAAACTGTGTACATGAGGCCTTGAGTCAAGGCCCCATGCCACTTGATTGACTTGCCAATCCTGATTATCCGGATTATTATCCTGGTATTACAAGTCCTATTGGACACCCGCAGACCATCTTTGATCGGACTTTGGTAGACACAAAATGCTGGAGCAACTCAGCGGGACCGGCAGCATCTCTGGAGAGAAGGAACGGGCGACGTTTCGGGTCGAGACCCTTCTTCAGACTGACGACTTTGGTCGGACTTTACTGGCTTTACAGTATCTTGCACTAAACGTTATTCACGTTATTCCCTTTATCATAAGTGATAGGAGCAGAATTAGGCCATTTGGCCCATCATGGCTGACCTATCTCTCCCTCCTAACCCCATTCTCCCGCCTTTACGGCATAACCCCTGACACCCATCACTTATGTACCTGTACAACGTGGATGGCTCACTTGTAAAGATCATGTATTATCTTTCTGCTGACTGGTTAGCACACAGCAAAAGCTTTGCTCTGTACGCGAGACAATAAACGACAGTCAAACTCAGCAAAAAAAGTCTATATCCGACTGACCTTATTGGTAAAGAAGAATACATAAGTTGAAAGTTTAGCAACAAAAATAAAGAATATGTTATTAGTGCACTTTTTTCAAATCTAACCTAATTGAAATTCCTGTTTATTGTTACACCAGATGAGTGGAACTGGGACACGTGGACGGGGAATGAAGCGGACGGGACAGAGGGATGGGGAGAAGACCAGTGGCCACAAGAGAGCTGTGAGCCACACTGTGATGATCCAGATTTCATTGTAAGCCAAACTCCCAGTTCAATGAATTAACATTGCCACAAAATTGCGTTACCTCCAGGAATTGTTTTAACTTTTTTAGAAATTTAAAACTTTGTCAGGCTTATTCGTCACATACACATACGAGATGTGCAGTGAAATGAAAAGTGGCAATGCTCGCCGATTGTGCGAAAAAAACCCCAGAATGGAACAGAATCACATATTCACATATTACATATTTGTGGGAGGAAAAAAGAAATAAAAAAGGAAAAAAAAGCAATTATAAAAAGACACCACACAGCAGTAAATTGGGACAGTAAGTTAATCCCTGGTGAGATAGGAGTTTACAGTCCTAATGGCCTCTGGGCATTAGAAATCAAATGTGTAATGCGTGCAGAGTATTATACTGATTCTAGCATGTGCACCTTTTTCCTACAAAGATTTCATAAGTGATAAGAGCAGAATTCAGCCATTCGGCCCATCAAGTCTGCTCCGCCATTCAATCATGGCTGATCTATCTTTCTCTCTGAACCCCATTCTCCTGCCTTCTCCCCATAACCCCTGACACCCGTACTAATCAAACCTGCAAGTGTTCAAACTCACTGTAAGTGAGTCTGAAGAAGGGTTTCGGCCCGAAACGTTGCCTATCTCCTTCGCTCCTTAGATGCTGCTGCACCCGCTGAGTTCCTCCAGCATTTTGTGTACCCTGCAAGTGTACAAGTTGGGGTTTCTATGTTTATTCTTCTTCTTATCGAGTCCACACACAAGATTAGAAGTTGTTCAGCCAGAGCGGAGCACACTTCTCGGCATCTGCGTACAATGGTGTCTGTCTTGTGCTTCTTGTGCGTGCTGGTGGAAAGAAACAGGTCCGCGACCTGAATGCTCTTTCCTTGACCCCTCTATATTTAATTTAGTTTAGAGGTACAGCGCGGAAACAGGCATTTCGCCCCACCGGGTCCGCGCTGACCAGTGATCCCCGCACACTAACACTACACCCCCTAGGGACATTTTTTGCGTTTACCAAGCCAATTAACCTACAAACCTGTACATCTTTGGAGTGTGGGAGGAATCCGGAGATCTGGGAGAAAACCCACGCAGGTCACGGGGAGAACGTACAAACTCCGTACAGGCAGCACCCATAGTCGGGATGGAACTCGGGTCTCCGACGCTGCATTCGCTGTAAGGCAGCAATTCTACCGCTGTGCCACCGTGACCACCCTGCACCCTGCCTTGTGTCTTGAAGTCTTGGTGTCGCATGGAGAGCCCTTGCTCACAACGGTTGGCAAAGGAGCAGTACGAGGGAGATTGTGATCCCTCTCTGTACTTTTGCAGTGAATGAGAACCTTTATCAGGAGGCATCTGTACAATGAGAGAGTGCTCATGTGTGAATGCCAGCCTTGGCAGGCAGCAGGGTCAACATCACTCACCCGATGCTGGCACGTGCAAGCTTCCTGCGATGGTGGCGTGCAGACCGGGCAGCTCCCCGACTGGTAAGATATGGAGGTCTTTCTGCGGTGAGCTTGCCCACGCTGATTCTCCATTGCCACAGCCTCAGAATAAAAGGACGTACCTTTAGAAAGGAGATGAGGAGGAATTTCTTTAGTCAGAGGGCGGTGAATCTGTGGAATACATTGCCACAGACGACTATGAAGGCCAAGTCAATGGATATTTTTAAGGTGGCGATGACAGATTCTCAATTAGTGTCAGGGGTTATGCAGAGAAGGCAGGAAAATGGGGTTGAGAGGGAAGGGTAGGTCAGCCATGATCGAATGGCGCAGTAGACTTGATGGGCCAAATGGCCTAATTCTGCCTCTAGAACCTATGAACATGAACCATTACTGCTTTCATCGAGTTTGCTCCTGAAGAATAAGCTCGTGGATCATCCATCGCCCAGCAACCTTTCCCCATAGACCATGAATCGGTGTCATCGCAGAAGAGCGACAAAGTTGTGGGGGTGCAACGTGGTGGAGAGTTAAGGGGCTGTCCCACTGTACGAGCTAATTCAAGAGTTCTCCCGAGTTTCCCCTGATTCGAACTCGGAGAATTACGGTAATAGCCGCTCGTAGATACTCAGGGCTCTCGACATTTTTCAACAAGTTGAAGAAACTTCACGAGTCTTCCCGAGCTTCCCGCGTTTCCTGAGTACCTGCCGTTAGCGTTACGAGCCGCTAAGAGGCGTCCCGAGCTCCGACGTAGCCGCTACGCACATTCTACGTGCTTACCACGAGTTTGTTTTTTTTTAAACTCAGGAGAGCTCTTGAATTACCTCGTACAGTGGGACAGCCCCTTTATTATCTCTGTACTGCGACCAGAGCATAAGCACTGAGGTGGCACAGTGGTGTAGCGGTAGAGTTACTGCCTTACAGCGGCAGACACCCTGGTTCCATCCAAACTACGGGTGCTGACCGGACGGAGTTTGTACGTTCTCCCCGTGACCGCGTGAGATTTCCCCGGGTGGCCGGTTCCCTCACACATTCCAGAGACGTACAGGTTTGTAGTTTAAGTGGCATTGATAAATGATTATAAATTGTCCCTAGTGTGTAGGATAGTGCTACTGTACAAGGATCGCTGGTCGTCGCGGACTCAGTGGGCCGAAAGGCCTGTTTCAGCGCTGCATCTCTAAGCTAAACCACATTGGCATCTAAGAAGGCACACCAACTCCTCTACCCCCTGAGAAAAAAAAGTGAGGGAATTTGGCATGTCTCCAATGATCTTTCAAACTTCTGCTGATGCACCGTAGAAAGCACCTGGCTGGGTTGCATCAAGGCTTGGTTTCAGAACAGCTGTGGCCAAGACCACAAGATGTTGCAGAAATTTCTCGATGTAGCCCAGTCCATGACACAGACCAGACTTCCCACTGTGGACTCCATCTACACCGCACGCTGCCTTGGGAAAGCAGTCAACGCGATTAAAGACTTATCCCACTCCGGTCTTTCCTCCTCCCTCCTCCTGCCTGAAAGTACAGAAGCTTGAAAGCGCATACTACCAGCTTCTTCCCCTCTGTTATCAGGCTTCTGACTAGTCCTTCCATTTGCTAGGATACTGGCTATTTCACCTCTACCCCATTGCAGACATTGGACTTTGCCTGTGAAACTGATGCTACAATGCTGAGAACTATATTCTGCACTCTGCATCTTCCCCTTTGCTCTACCTACTGCACTTGAGTTTGATTATATTTATGTATAGTGCGTCTGATCTGCTTGGATATTCTGCATTACAAAACCTTTCACTGTACCTCGATACATGTCGCAATGATAAACCTATAACTTTCACAGATGGATGCAGATTATGATCCCAGTCAGACGGTGGTCTCCTCCAAGAAGAAAAAGAAACAAGAAGTTCCGCTCATGGGCAAGAAAAGACGGAAATCTAAATTTGCAGAGGCTGTTTGCAAGATGAAGCCAGCTTTTGATCCAAGTAAGACTCTCTGGTGTGAGTGGACCTTCTTACCAAACTGATGGTCTGTCATCTCTCCTTGGTAAATGTCTATTATGTCTTCATGGTTAAAACTGAACTAGTGTTCACTGAGAAGGTTACAGCAGAAAAAAGAAGCACCCTGATTGTCAGACTCAATAAAGATATTTACTGGATGTCGTAATATGGTGCTGTAATGGGAGATGAGCAATGGAGAGATTCTGGGGTAGAATGGCTGTGGAAGGATACGGACCATGTGCAGGTAGATGAGTCGAGTTTACATTCTAGTTCAGATTTCGTTTACATTTTAGTTTTGAGATACAGCGTGGAAATAGACCCTTCAGCCCACCGAGTCCGTGCCGACCAATGATCAAGTAATAGGAGCAGGGCTGCCAACTCTCACGCTTTGAGCGTGAGACTCACGCATTTGAAGAAACTCTCACACACCTCACGCTGATCAGAAATTTCTCACGCTCTGTGGTGAGAAATTCTGTGATCAACGAAAATTTCAAAACTTAGATAAACTGCATGGTCCGCGGGTGTTGGAGAGCCGGGGCTGAGGGAGGGATGGAGGCAGATGTAGCGGCGGCAACAGATGCAGACGGAAAGCCGGGGCTGGTGAGTGTTTGCGGGGCTGCCGAGTGTTTGCTGGGGACAGATGCCGCGAACGGGGCTGGCGAGTGTTTGCGGGGCCTGCGAGTCGATCGCTGCATCTCCGGCCATGGAGCAGCCCCAGTGCAAGAGTCCAGGGCCGATCGGAGGTGTCGGAAGCGTTGCGCTGCTGCCGCGAGAGTCTCTGTGCCGATGGTGGAGAGAGAGGGGAAGGAGACGGGGGGGGGGGAGACAGAGGGGGAGTGAATGGGGAGAGAGAAGAGGGAGAGGGAGGGGGGAAGAATGGGAGAGAGGGGGGAAAAGAGAGAGAGGGAAAGGGGGAAAGAGAGGAAGATGGGGGGGCAAAGAGAAATAGGAGGTAGAGACAGAGGAGAAAGAGAGAGTGAGGTGGGAGGGAGAAATGGAGGAGAGAGAGATTAGAGAGAGGAGAGAGTGTGGAGAGAGAGAGGGGGAGATAGGGAGGGAGGGAGAAAGAGATAGAGAGAGGGGAAGCGAGGGGACCTACGCTCGGCTTGGTCTCACAATTTCTCACTCCCAACTCGCAGCCAATATTGGCAGCCCTGTAGGAGGTAGACATAAATGCTGGAGAAACTCAGTGGATGAGGCAGCATCGATGGAGCAAAGGGATATGTGACGTTTCAGGTCGAGACCCTTCTTCAGACTCGACCCAAAACGTCACCTGTTCCTTCGCTCCATAGATGCTGCCTCACCTGCTGAGTTTCTCCAGCATTTTTGTCAACCTTCGATTTTTCCAGCATATGCAGTTCTTAAACACAATGATCACGTAATGGTCTGAAGTAGGGCCTCAACCCGAAACATCTCCTATTCCTTTTCTCCGGAGATGCTGTCTGACCCGCCGAGCTACTTTGGCTTTTTGTGTCTATCTTCAGTGTAAACCAGCATCTGCAGTTCCTCCCTACACATTACCTGTTTACCAGTTCTATCCTACTAACCTACAAACCCGCACACCTTTGGGATGTGGGAGGAAGCCGGAGCACCCGGAAAAAACTCACGTGGACACAGGGAGAACGTACAAACTCCATATAGGCAGCAGAGACAGTCAGGATGAAACCTGGGTCTCTGGCGCTGAAAGGCAGCAACTCTGCCGCTGCACCGCCCTGTGAGATTAGTTTAACTGGGCATCATGTCTGGCACAGAAATTGTGGGCTGAATGGCCTGTTCCCTTGCTGTACTGTTCAGTCCCATTATGTGAGGAATATTACTCCATCTTTTTGGTTGTGCTGTCTCTTGAAGTTGACCTTCAATATCTGAGGTGTGAAACACTTTGGCAAGTTCAATACTAACGTGAAACACAGACACCTCGAGAGTGTTGCTGTACAGGTGCCTCGGGATGCAAATTCTTTGTTCCCTCAAAACGGAGAAGCAGGTGGACCGTGAAGATGGCACTCAGCGGGCTTGCCTTCACAGGACAGGGCATTGAGTGTGAGAAATGGAAAGGAAATCATTAAAGTCTGAAGTGAGTTCATTGAGTTTGAGGAAGGGCCCCGACGCAAAACGTCTCCCATTCCTTCCCTCCGGAGGTGCTGCTTGTCCCGCTGAGTTACTCCAGCATTTTGTGTCCATCATTGAGTGTAGGAGTTGGGATGTCATGTTGCAGCTGTCCAAAACTGTCCAGGCTGCATTTGGAGTATTGTGTGCAATTGTGTTTGCGACACTGCAGAAGCATGTGGTGAAGTTCAAAAGAGTGCAGATAAGATTCACCGAGATGTTGCTTGAAAATACAGGGCTTTACTTATGAGAGCTTGGTTAGGCTGGTTTATTCTTACTATAATGTAGAATGCTGATGGGTGACCTTTGTATGGGTTTATGAAATGGTATGGCACTGAAGAAGGGTCTCGGCCCGAAACGTCACCTATTCCTTCTCTCCAGAGATGCTGTCTGACCCGCTGAGTTATACTTTTTGTGTCGATCTTCGATTTAATGCAGCATCTGCAGTTCCTTCCGACACATTTCTCCTGCTCCATCTATGCTAGTCCAATATGCACGCATTTGGCCCATATCCTGCTGAGTCCCATATGCCCATATTTGGCCTGTCCTGCTGAGTTACTCCAGCTTTTTGTGTCTTAAGATAAGATGGATAGATAGTCAGAATCTCTCCCAGATTCCCATGCGAGGGGTTCCCGGAAGGTATGGGAGGCCAAATCACTGGATGGATTTAAGAGAGAGTTAGATAGAGCTCTAGGGGCTAGTGGAATCAAGGGATATAGGGAGAAGGCAGGCACGGGTTATTGATTGGGAAAGATCAGCCATGAATGGCGGTGCTGGCTCGAAGGGCCGAATGGCCTCCTCCTGCACCTATTTTCTATGTTTCTATGTATGAGCTCGGCTCATGCATTTGGGTGGCAAGGCCACTGCCACTGGCTTCAGTGGGTGGGAAGGGGCAGTGGTTGGACAGACCGCTTCACCAAGGGCGTCGAGGGCCAGTGGGAGAAGGCAGGAGATTGAAAATGTAGCAGCACTCTGCATCTGTAGAAAGAGGAAGTTAATGTTTGAGTCACAGACCTTCCACCAGAACTGGGAAAGGGAGAAGACGGGTTAGGTTTCATTTGCAGAAAGGGTTGGAGCAACGAGCAGAGAGCATAGGCAATGGGATTACAGTAACGTTTGCATAATCCTGTCCCATTACCAAAACCCCCGATTATTTACTTACGAAATCTGTAGCCTCCCTTTGATCTGGTATTTTGTTGGTTCACATGCTTGATCAATGGTGTTTTATCATTAATGTTTTATTATTATTAATGTTTAGCGTTTTCTGAGTCATTCGTAACTGTCACTGTATGTCATGTTGTTACTTGTGGGCGGAGCACCAAGGCAAATTCCTTGTATGTGAATACTTGGCCAATAAACTTACTCACTTTCTTTTCCTGCTCTGCACTCTTTCTTTAAACTTGCTGGTGCCTCGTCTCTCAAGCTCCCTCTATACTCACTGGGTGAGTTTATTCTACCACTCCGTAGAGAATAAAGAGCTTGGGGTATAAATAGGATAGTATTCAATCTGTTTATCCCGCAGCCGTGAAATTCCAAGGGTGCTGGATATCAGAGTTTTACTGTACTTGTCATAGGGCGAGGCAAGTATTGCTTTGCTTTCTGTTCTTTCACACCAATGCATCTTTGCATTTTCTAAACTTCCTTATAGTCTCCCATAATTAGCGTTTTTTTAAAGTTTTCTTTCCGGATTGGTGAGTGTGTTTTAAATCTTGAAGCCAGAAAAAACCGTTGCAGGCAGAATTGTTAGAGTTGCTGCCTCACACTGAGACACGGGTTTGATCCTGGCCTCGGCTGCTATCTGTGTGACATTTGTACGTTCTCCCTCTAATGTTGGGGGAGTCCAGAACCGGGGCCACAGTTTAAAAATAAGGGGTAGGCCGTTTAGAACGGAGACAAGGAAACACTTTTTCACACAGAGAGTTGTGAGTCTGTGGAATTCTCTGCCTCAGAGGGCGGTGGAGGCCGGTTCTCTGGATACTTTCAAGAGAGAGCTAGATAGGGCTCTTAAAGATAGCAGAGTCAGGGGATATGTGTAGAAGGCAGGAACGGGGTACTGATTGGGAATGATCAGCCATGAACACAGCGAATGGTGGTGCTGGCTAGAAGGGCCGAATGGCCTACTCCTGCACCTATTGTCTATTGTGATCACGTGGGTTTCCTCCGGGTGCTCTGATTTCCTCCAACATCCCAAAGACGGGCAGGTTTGTAGGATAATTGGCTTCCGTAAATTTCCCCCAGTGTGTAGGGAGTGGTTGGGAAAGTGGGATAATATAGAACTAGTGTGAACGGGAGATCGATGGTAGGTGTGGACTCGGTGTGCTGAATGTTTAGTTTAGAGATATAGGGCGGAAACGGGCCTTTTGTCCCACCGACTCTGTGCTGACCAGCGATCCCCGTACACTAACACTATCCTACACACTAGAAGCCAATCAACTTACAATCCTGTACGTCTTTAGCATGTGAGAGGAAACTGGAACACCTAGGGAAAACCATAGTCTGTATCGAACCCGGGTCTCTGGTGCTATAAGGCCACAACTGTGCCACCGTGCCACCCTAATGTCATGTTCCCATACTGTATTTCTAAGCTAAACGAAGAAAAATAAATCACTAAAACATGGGAAGAAGCACATTAACAGTATATAAAAAGCAGGGCAGATCATGTAGTTTTGATTTACCTAACAAATCAGAAGAGCTGTGCTGTGCACTTTCAGTTTGGTAAATTTGGTGATGTGGCATTTACTTTATCTCTTTTAATGTGTTTGACTTTTGACCAAATTGTTTTTTATTGCAGAGGACAAGACCTTTGAGCAGTACTTAGATGAGTATTACCAGCTAGATTATGAAGATATCATCGATGACTTGCCCTGCAGGTTTAAGTACAGACGGGTGTTGCCCAATGACTTTGGGCTGAGTACAGAAGAGGTATGCTTGAACTGTCAAACCCACAGCCCTTTAGCTGTGCAGATTGGAAAGCAACCAACATAATGCTTAAGGTTAACGTATGATGAGCATTTGACGTCTCCGGGCCTGTGCCTACTCTCGCCCCTAACCCCATTCTCCTGCCTTCTCCCCATAACCCCTGACACCTGTACTAATCAAGAATCTATCTATCTCTACCTTAAAAAATATCCACTGACTTGGCCTGCACAGTCTCCTGTGGCAAAGAATTCCACAGATTCACCACCCTCCGACTAAAGACATTCCTTATAATGTAAGTCTGAGTTACTGCGTGCTTAGAAACTCCAAAACACTGGTGGTCTGACCACCGGAACAACTTCGGTTAAAATCTTCATTGCTATTGATTGAGCAAAACAAAGGAAATGTTTGTACACAAAAGCCCAGTAATGCAACCTTTTGCCTTTTCTGCTTCCTAAGAGTGTTTTATAGTCTTGTGTTCCAAACAGAACCATGAAGTTCTTACTTGCAGCAGCACTATGGAATATGTAAACATAGTACCCGTTTAAATAATATTGTAAACAAAAAAATATAGTTGTAATATCTGTGTGTGTGTGTGTGTGTATACACACTCTCACACACACACACACACACACACACACACACACACACACACACACACACACACTTGCACACTCGCACATTCACGCACACACATACATTAAAAACAAACGATAATATTGCAAAAAGACAAAACCAATGCCCCCAAGTCTATGTAGATCTGGGCCTATTTGGAGGTTTGAGTTTTTAATGTAATAGCTTGATAGCTGTCGGGAAGAAGATGGTCCTGAACCTGGACCCAGTTTTCAGGCTCCTATATCTTCTTCCCGATGGCAGCGGTGAAATGAGAGCGTGGTCAGGGTGGTGTGGGTCTCTGATGATGCCGGCTGTCTTTTTGAGGCAGCGACTCCTGTAGATCCCTTCGATGGTGGGGAGGTCAGTACATGTGATGGACCGGGCAGTGTTTACTGCTTTTTGCAGTCTCTTTCGCTCCTGGATGTTCAAATTGCTGAACCAGGTTGTGATGCAACCAGTTAATATGCTCTCTACTGTACACCTATAGAGTTTAAGACAGGTGTTGAGGACACTAGAGGCTGCACTGCTGTGGTAGATCCACAGATGTTGCATTCAAGTTCCCCTTTAATAAGAGAGCTGGTCGAAGAACTGCCAAAGATCCTGAAAATGATCATACTTGCTGGATTTTACTTTAGTTTTTAAAGAAATTTGGCATGTCCAGAATGCGATTCCAGATTTCTTGATCAAATCACAGTGGCGTTGCTGGCAGAACTGCTGCCTCAGGCCCGGCTTCGATCCTGACTTTTGCTGCTGTCTACGTGGAGTTTGCACGTTCTCCCTGCGACCGCATGAATTTCCTCTGGTTCCCCCCCCACACACATTTGAAAGATGTGCGGATTTGGCTTTTAATTGGCCTCTGTAAATTGCCCCTAGTGTGTGGAGGGTGGATGGGAAAGTGGGATAACAGAGAATAAGTGTGAATAGGTGATCGCTGGTCCACGTGGGCCGAAGGGCCTGTTTCCATGCTGTATCTCTAAATGCTAAATGAGCCTCAGCAACTGTATCCCCACCAGCCTCTCATTTACCTGTAACCTTTTGCTATGCCGTGATCGGCGATCAGTGAATTAGTTTCTGCTGACAGCATCGTTATTGTGTGAGTAAATAACAAAAAGATTCTCGCGCACTAACAAATTAGGGGTGAATTTCTTATCTCCAAATCTACCGTTGAAAACTTTGCACCTGTGTTATCTGCAATTTCTCTGTAACGCTATTTACCGCTGTTTCCTTTCACTTTTTCCACTCCTGGTGCAATCTGTGCAGGCTATATAATTGTACTTGTTTCTGAGATGATATGCCTGGATAGTATGCAAAACAAAGTATTTGTATACTACCTCTTTTCTGTAGGTTTCGAGCGATTGTAGGCCAAACATGGGACTAGCTTATATGGGCGCCATGGACAGCATGGATGAGTTGGGCCAAAGAGCCTGTTTCCGTGCTGTATGACTGACATTTAACATCCAATATCAATACATTGTTACATAGCTTTGGGGCCAGTGTGTCTTCAAAAGACATTTGGATAGGTTTAGAGGGATATGGCTCAAACAGGGCAGGTCGGGCTAATGTAGATGGGACATCTTGGTCGGCATGGGGACGTTGGGCCGAAGGGCCTGTTTCCATGCTCAATGACTCTAACTTCAGGACCAAATCTGCAACAATAACTATTTGTCTCTGCATTTCAGATTTTGGCAGCAGACGATAAGGAACTGAATGCTTGGTGTTCCTTAAAGAAAACCTGTCAGTTCAGGTCAGTCAGAACAGCACTTATTTTACTGGATGCTATCTTTACAGGGCGGCATGGCAGCTCAGCGGCAGAGTTGCTGCCTCACAGCACCGGAGACCCGGGTTTGATTCTGACTATGGGTGCTGTCTGTATAGAGTTTGCACGTTCTACCCGTGACCTGCGAGGGTTTTCTCCGGGTGCTCTGGTTTCCTCCCACACTCCAAAATCGTGCGGGTTTTGGTAAATTGTCCCGTGAGAGTGAGTGTGTGTGTGTGTGTGAGATTGTGTTCATGTGCGGGGATTGCCGGACAGCGAGGACTCGGTGGGCCAAAGGGCCTATTTCCATGCAGTATCTCTGAACTAAACTAAAGTAACTGCAGATTACATCATCAAAACAAAACACTCTGTTATAAGCAGAACGCAGGGCGATACAATGGGACAATGGCAGAGTTACCACCTTATAGCACCAAAGTCCCTGGTTCGATCCTAACTATGGGTGCTGTCTGTACGGAGTTTGCATGTTCTCCCTGTGACTGTATGGGTTCTCTCTGTGTATTCCAGTTTCCCCCCCACATTCCAGAGATGTACATTTAATTAAATAAGTAAATATCACAAGTGTGCAGGATAGAACGAGTGTGAATGGGAGATCGCTGGTCGGCATGGCCCCGATGGGCTGAAGGGCCTGGTTCCATGCTGCATCACTAAACTGCATGTCCACATTCCTAACTTCTGCATGGGTCCAGACTTGCATCATTCCCAGTTATTTTTGCCGGGCATACTTGGAATTTCCTATAAGTGACTTATTTATTACTGTAATTACGTTTTTTGTTCCAGACAGATTAGGAAGCGCCCTGGCTCTTGCTGAATTAGTTGATCTTTGTGATGCCATATCTCCACAGGAGAGCTTGTAAAATGCAATAACGTACTTTTAGCTTTGGCCATCTAAATGTAGTGAGAACTGCATGGACAGGGCGGCACGATGGCGCAGCGGTTGAGTTGCTGCCTTATGGCACCAGAGACCCGGGTTCCATTCTGACTACGGGTGCTGTCTGTACGGAGTTTGTACGTTCTCCCCGTGACCGCGTAAGTTTGCCCCATGTGCTCTGGCTTCCTCCCACACTCCAAAGATGTACAGCTTTATAGGCTAATAGAAACATAGAAAATAGGTGCAGGAGTAGGCCATTCAGCCCTTCGAGCCTGCACCACCATTAAGTATGATCATGGATAATGTTGCTTTGGTAAAAATTGTAACTAGTCGCCAGTGTTGCGGATAGTGCTAGCATACGGGGATCGCTGGCCGGCGTGGACTGGGTCGGCCGAAGGGCCTGTTTCTGCGCTGTATCTAAACTAAAACTGCACCAACACCTGCGCATCACACCTTAACTGCAAACCCAGTAAAAAACACAATTTTCTATTTTCTCAGAACAGAGAAAGAAGAGGTACATGACCTGAAGGTTTACAAGAAGAAAGCACAAAATTCCTGGAAAAAACAGCAGACCTTTAAGTCTCTGGCTCTGCAGTAAGTGTCATCAGTCAGCAGTGTCAAATACCATCAGTAGTCGTGATAATGACAGGAATCGGCTCAGAAAAAGGAAGTAGTGGCTTCTTGGGTGTTCGCCACAATGAAGGCATTGGTGCTGTCTCTTCAGGGCTCGCATGCAGGGTTTTTGTGGGGGGGGGATAAAGAGCAATTATGCTTGATGCCCAGTTGCGTGACCTGCCTTCAAAGGAGTGTGCTTTATTTCTTTAGCCAAAGCAGCATACTCTGTGTATTTTGGTTTTCTCTTGTTCTTATTGTTGGCAAAATCTGGTCGTTTCAGTCATTTAGAAAATAGCTTTTAGGCAAATATTTCAGCTTTCATTGTCGATAATATTGTCTGTGAATTGTCTGCACATTATGAGCATTTTCGGGGTTGCGACATTGCAGCTCGTTGCTGTAACGTTCCGGGTGTTGAGCATAGAGCAGTACAGCACAGGCCTTTCGGCCCACAATGTCTGTGGTGAGAATGATGCCAAGTTACGTTAATCTCCTCAGCCTGCGTGTGATCCGTACCCCTCCATTCCCTGCGTATCCATGGGCCTCACCAAAAGCCTCTTAAACGCTACTATCATATCTGCCTTCACTGCTACCCCTGGTATTTGGCACTCTCTTTGTGATCAAATACTTGCCCCACACATCGTCTTTAAACTTTGCCCCTCTCGGCTTAAAGCTATGCCTTCTGGTCTTTGTCATTTCCATCCCGGGGGAATAAGGTTCTGACTATCTACCTCTCAGAATAATTTCATATATTTCTATCTGGTCTCCGCTCCGCTTCTGACGCTCCAGAAAAAACAATCTAAGTTTCTCCAACCTTTCCCCTCATCCCATTTACCTCACCGACTGGAGTGTTTGATATCATTCCGTGTTTAACTAAAGTTGCATGCTTGACATGTGAACTGTATGGTCGACAGAGGTTTATCCGAGACTTTTAAATCAAAACAAGTTTTCTGACTAGGCTCTTCGGAACTGTCTCTCTGACTTTTATTTTTATTCTTATTCCCATCAGCAGTTAAACTGAAATATTTCAATTCTTAACCTATAAATTGACATCTATTATTGATTGATTCGCAGTTCAGTGGACAGTGGAGACTCTCCTTCAGACTAGTTTGGGCGGAGAGAGGAGGAGAACTTCTTCAGAGTAGACGTTAGACACAAAATGCTGGAGTAACTCAGCGGGACAGTCTGAAGAAGGGTCTCGACCCGGAACGTCACCCATTCCTTCTCTCCAGAGATGCTGCCTGTCCCGCTGAGTTACTCCAGCATGTTGTGTCTTCCTTTGATTTAAACCAGCATCTGCAGTTCTTTCCAACACATTCTTCAGAGTACACATACCTTGAAGAGATTTTGCAGTGGAGGAGACAGAATGTGTAGGAAGGAACTGCAGATGCTGGTTGACACTGAAGATATTATCTTTTATAACGTCCTTCAGTCTCACCGTTTCACTCAATGTCTAGTCGGTCTCTCTCAAACTCTCACACTCCTGCCGACCTTTACACACCCTAGCCCTTTCCTGGGCAGTTAATGGCTTCTGCTACGAAAGCACAGCCTCTCTCCACGAGATATATTCGGTATTAATAGTGAATTGAAGGTTAAATTATTCAGTATTTATTTTAATGTCATTTTAACTGACATACACAGAAGAAATGAAAAATTGTTTCTCAATCAGTTCCTGTCAGTGCAGTTAGCAAAAACAGAATAAATACATACAACTTTAAAATTAAAAATGAACATATCTAAAATAGGCCTAAACATTGAACTAAAAACAGACATTCAGACCGGAGAGTGGCTTTGCTTCGACAGGTGTCTAGCTCTCAAAGTATGGGCGAGGTTAGATGTGTTGGTGTATGATGTATGGGGAGGGGACACAGTCCGTTAACCAGTCTTATTGCCTGTGGGAAGAAGCTGAGGAGCCTCCTGCTGGTTCTGCAGCTGATGCTCCTGTACCTCTTCCCAGATGGCAGAATGGAGAAGATGTGGCGTGATGGGTGATGTGGGTCCTTAATAATGGAGATGGCTCTGCAGATGCTGTGCTTCTGATAGATCTCCAACAGGAAGGGTCATTACTGACCCTTTTAAAAACATTGTAAATGTTTTTGTTCTGCAGGGAAGAAGAATCTCAGAATGAGGAGGCTGCTGGCAGAACCAAGATGGGCAAGAAGCGGAGGGATAAAGTGCAAACGGCAAGGCTGCTGGAGGAAGGAGTCGGAGCAGAGATGGAGGGCACTAATGCCAGCCCGATGGGCGGGGGGCTGGAGGCCGGGATGGGTGGACCGGATGCTGAGGCGGATGAAGCCGTCCTGATCCGCAAGCAGAGCGGCTGCATGAACGCAGCGCCGGCGGAGGAAGCACCGGGAACGTCACCTGCCCCTCCGGCCGCCCTGGGGGAAAAGGCGGCGCAGCCCGCTAAGAAGAGGAAACCCCGAAGGAGAAACGTGCGCCTGGGCTCGCGGGTGAAGATGGGTGGCCGAGTGTTCAGCGGCTCCAGGCTGCAGGCGTACGGGCTGGACCCACGCAAGCTGAGGTACCAGCTGATGAACAGAGGAAAGAAGAAACAAGGAAAGAAGCAAACAAAAGCCTGATTTATTGTTGAAGAGCAAGGTCATTTTGTGAAAAGTAAGCAGGTTTCTTCAATCATTATTTAGATAACTTTGCCTCCTGGTAATGGCACATTTTGGTCCTTGTTCAATAGGAATTGTCTCTTAATGTCCCCTAAATGAGGAGGTTCGAGGGGATCCATACAGGGTTTCTGCTTCTCATAGTGTCACGTCATGCTGCCCAAGGTGCCCCATCTCAGCCGGTCACATTTGGTCCATATCCCTCTGAACCTTTCCTATCCATGGACATGTCTTTTAAACGTTGCTATTATCCCTGCCTTAACTACCTCCTATGGTAGTGTTGCAAATACCATTTGTATGGAAGATAGACACAAAATGCTGGAGTAACTCAGCGGGGCAGGCAGCATCCCTGTATAGACGGAATGGGTGACATTTCGGGTCAAGACCCTTCTTCAGGTCCATTCCTTCCCTTCAGAGATGCTGCCTGTCCCACTGTGTTACTCCAGCATCTATCTTCAGTGTAAAGCACTGAATCTCGGACCCGCAAACACTCAGCATAGGAGAACCGCAAGGCCGCATACCCTCTGGTTCTTCATTCCCCAACCCTGGGGAAAAGGGTTCTGTATTCATCCTATCTATTCCCTTCGTGATTTTATACACCACTGTAAGATTACCCTTCAGCCTCCTGCGCTCCAAGGAATATAGTCCCAGTCTGCCCATCCTCTCCATAGCTCAGGCCCTGGAATTCGGGGCAACATCCTCGTAACTCTTCTTATCTGATTTAGTTTAGGTGCAACTCGTTCTGCATTAGGATTGTGTTTTGCTTCAGTCTGATGGAATGGCACAGTGGTGCTGCCTCACAGCACCAGGGACTCGGGCTCCATCCTGACGTCTGTCGCTGTCTGTGTGGAGTTTGCACGTTCTCCCTGTGGGTTTCCAACGGGTGCTCCGGTTTCCCATGTTTCCTGAAGACGTGCAGTAGGTTAATTGGCCTCTGTAGATTGCCCCTAGTGTAGGGAGTGGATGAGAAAGTGGGATAACATAGAACTAGTGTGAACGTGTGATCGCTGGTCGGTGTGGACTCTTGTTCTTTGCTCAGAGTAAGGGAATCGAGAACCAGATGCTTTCAAGAGAGAGCTAGACAGGGCTCTTAAAAATAGCAGAGTCAGGGGATATAGGGAGAAGGCAGGAACGGGGTACTGATTGGGGATGATCAGCCATGATCACATTGAATGGCGGTGCTGGCTCGAAGCGCCAAATGGCCTACTCTTGCGCCTATTATTTATTGTCTAGGACGCAGATTTAAGGTGAAGGGGGAAAGATTTTATAGGAATCGGAGGGATAACTTTTTCACACATAAGGGTGGTAGGTGTATGGAATGAGCTGCTGTGGGAGGTAATTGGGGCAGCGTTTAAGAAGCAATTAGACAGGTACATGGATAGGACAGGTTTAGAGGGATATAGACTAAATGCGGGCAAATGGGGCTAGTGTAGATGGGGCATGTTGTTCGGTGTGGGCACTGTGGGCCTGTTTCCACACTGTATGGCTCCTTCATACAAGTTCTATGTTATTCCACTTTCTCGTCCACTTGCAAACTAAAGGGCAATTGACAGAGGTCAATGAACTAACAAACTACACATCTTTATGGTGTGGGAGGAAAGCGGAGAAACCCTGGAGGAAACCCCACGCAATCACACAGGGAGAACGTGCAAACTCCACACAGACGGCACCAGAGGAAGCCGCGTCTGGCGCCGCGAGGCAGCAGCTCTACCACCGGTGCCACTGTGCTGCCAGTCACCCTGCCACTGTGCTGTCAAGTCAAATCGTCCAACATGCGAGTACAATTAAGCCACACACTAGTACAGCAGGTGGTGCAGAGAGAACGATAAACAGGCAAGGCAGCAGAATATTGTGTTACAGTTACAGAGGAAAAGTCCATGGTCTGGAATGATACTGGTGGGAGATCAGGACTACATTCTACCTCATGGAAGGGCAACCCGGTACTCTGATACCAGCAGGGAAGAAGCTGATCCCGAATCTGGTGCTTAAGAAGATGCTGGAAAATCAAAGATTGTGTAGGCCAGGGGTGGGCAACCTTGTTCTGCATAGGGGCCGGGACGCACGTCTGTGAGCGGATGGCGGGCCACATCCATCACGTGTACACATGGATCCCGCCCCGGCCGACAGGCATCAAATCACGTGTTCACAAAAGGTAGACAAAAATGCTGGAGAAACTCAGTGGGTGAGGCAGCATCTATGGGGCAAAGGATTCGGGTCGAGACGCTTCTTCAGACTGCTTGGCACTTTCAGGCTGTTGTATCTTGTGCCTGATGGGGGAGATGAGAGGAGGGAATGACCAGGGTGTAAATAGTCCTTGATTATGTTGGCTGCTTCCCTGAGGCAGTGTGAGGTGTTGATGGTGGATGTGTGATGGACTGGGCGACATCCTCGACTGTCTGCAATTTCTTGTGGTCTTCTGCAGCCAGCTGTGGTGCATCCAGATAGTGTGCTCTCTGTAGCAGACATTTCAAATCAGCACATCATACATTCCAGTGTAAATCAGAAGCCTTGCTGATTTTATATATTTTCTTTTCTCCACTCTAGCTCGGGAAACTTGACACCGTGTTATGGTTTTCTAAGCAAGCCTGGAGGAACATCACCTCACGAAGCAGGGATTGAACTTGCGATGGCAGGGAAAATGTGTTGCTTTCCATGGAGTCTCGTGTCCATCTTGGAAGATGTTCTCACTGGCCCGTTACACCAGCATCCTCTTAGTTCACTGCCAGAACTGTATGAATTATAATACATCCTTCCCCTGAGTGTAATTACAGACAGCTCCTATTATACATTTTTAATGCATTGATAGTGATTGTGAATAAACGATGGTGTTAAAATTTCATTAACTTTCTTTAAAACGATGTCCTCGATGACTTGGCTGAGTAGCACTTGGGAGTGCTATAAAAAATTTCATGACTTGATCTCGCCACGCCTGCAGACATTATATACTCAAGCATTCATGCAACAGAAACTCCCAGAAACCTTAAATGAATCTACTATAATACTTATTCCAAAAACGGATAAGGACCTTGAAGATCCAGGTTCATATAGAGCAATTGCTTTATTAAATATCGATCAGGAAATTTTAACCAGAATTTTAGAACACAGATTAAGCTTAGTGATTCATAAATTAATACACCCTGATCAAACTGGCTTTATTCCAAAACGTTATTCATATTATAATTTGAGACGATTATTCAACATTATATACTCAAATCGAATAGCTAATGAAGAGTTAGCAGTCATCTCGCTAGACGCTGAGAAAGCATTCGATCAAATTGAATGGCCCTATTTATTTTCGGTGATGGAAACATTTCAATTAGGTGAGTAGTTTTGTACATGGGTTAAGCTTTTATATACCAATCCAACAGCCAGAATAATGACAAATCAAATGTTATCAAAAAAAAATTGATTTATCTAAAGGTTGTAGACAAGGATGCCCGTTATCACCGTTACTATTTGCCCTTGTTATAGAACCACTAGCAGAAAGAATTCGAGCTCATCCAGAAATATATGGGTATAATACTAAAAATACAGTTAATAAAATTTCTCTATATGCTGATGATGTATTACTATATATTACAAATCCAGAAATTAGTATCCCTAACCTGTTAAATCTTATAACTCAATTTGGTTTATTTTCGGGATATAGAATTAACTGGAAGAAGAGTGAGATTGTGCCAATAATGGAACCTAATGTATACATATTGCAACAATCACCTTTTAAAATAGTGAATGAAAAATTTAAATACTTAGGAATCCATGTGACCAAGAAATATACTTCTTTATTTAAATCAAATTTCGTACCTTTACTTAATAAATTGCATAAGAATATTCAATACTGGAAAACGCTTCCTATTTCAATGCTCGGTAAAATTAATGCAATTAAAATGATTTTCCTTCCTCAACTTCTATACCTCTTCCAATCAATTCCAATATACCTCCCTAAAAATGTCTTTAAAAAAATTGACTATTGTAACAAGTTTTATTTGGAATTATAAGATTCACAGAATAAGTAAAAAACACTTATGTAAATCTAAGACGAATGGAGGATTTGTCTTACCAAATTTCTTATTTTATTTCTGGTCAGTCAATGTCAAAAACTTAAATTTCTGGTTGGAAGATATGGATCAACAACCAGACTGGTTAAAGATGGAAAAGAAGGACTGTCTGCCATTTGAAATTGGCCCGATTCTCCTATCCCCTACAAAATTGAACAAGAAGATCTATAGTGAAAATCCAACAATACATAGCGGGATTCGAATTTGGAAACAAATAAAAAAGACATTAAAACTGGATAATTTATCACTTTCGCTCCCTATTGCAAATAACCCTTCATTTAAGCTTTCGGTATTGGATAAAGGCTTCACACAATGGAAAAACTATGGAATTAAAAAGATGGGACATCTTTATAGAAAAGGTATGTTCCTCTCGTTTCTGGAGGTACAACAGAATTATGGATTACATTCAAATATTTTTTTTAGATATTTACAATTGAAAGATTATGTTAAATCATATACACAAGAATACAGAATTAGAGAGCCAGAGATTCTAGATGAATGTTTGAATAAACATCCCAACACAGTCAAATTAATATCATATATTTATAATATTCTGTTAGATAGTGAGAATCCGTCGACGGAATCACATAGACAAGCATGGGAAAATGAATTAGTTCAACCCATAACGAAAGATATTTGGGATGAAAGCCTACAACATATACATCAATGTTCGTTAAACGCCAGACATTCTTTAATACAATTTAAAATATTACACAGATTGTATTATTCTAAAACAAAATTAAACAGAATTTTTCCTAATATCTCTCCTATCTGCGATAAATGTAAATACTCTGAGGCTAATTTAACCCATATCTTTGTAAATTGCATAAAAATTAAAACATTTTGGGTGGATATTTTTAAAATTATTTCCGTAGTGGTTAATATTCAATTTTGGATCCCGATCCTAAATTAATAATATTGGGCATACCTGAACAATACCTAAAACTGACAATAAACCAAAGAAATTTCCTGGATTATAGTATAATAACTGGGAAAAAACTAATATTAAAATTTTGGAAAAACCCGGCATCCCCTACAATTAAAATGTGGATTATGGAGATGTCGGAGACCTTAAATCTGGAAAAAATTAGATTTGTCTTAATTGACAAACCTGAATTATTTATTAGAATATGGTCCCCGTTCATAGATTATTTGAAGGAGAAGAATGGGCCGGCGCTGAGGCTCGACGGAAGCTTGAACCCAGGACTAGACGAATAGTTTTGTTTTCTTACCTACGGACCTATCTCCTAAGTTGTATTATAAATATTTTAAGTTTAAAAAAAAAAAAAAAATTTAATTAACTTTCTTTAAAACGATGTCCTTGATGACTTGGCTGAGTAGCACTTGGGAGGAAGATCCCGACCCAAAATGTCCCGTATCCATGTCCTCCAAGATGCTGCCTCCAGCTGAATTACTCCAGCACTTTGTGTTTTTGCCCAAGATTCCAGCATCTGCAGTTTAATTTTAGTTTGGAGATACAGCGCGGAAACAGGCCCTTCAGCCCTCTGAGGCCACGCCGACTAACGTTCACCCATAGACTACTTCTATCCTACACACTCGAGCGATTTACAGAAGCTAATTGACCTGCATCTTTGTGCATCTTTGGAGTGTGGGAGGAAACCGGAGCACCCGGAGAAAACCCACTCGGTTATTGGGAGAAGGTACAAACTCGGTACAGACAGCGCCCGTAGTCAGGATGGAACCCGGGTCTCTGGCAGCAACTCTGCCGCTGCGCCAGCTTAAAGCTTATCTTTGAGTATAATTATGAGTAGACTCAACGAGCTGGGATAAAATGCCTTTCTCTTTCCTTGTTCAGGGTGTTTAATACATTTGTAGTAAAGAGGCTGGTGGTTCCAATTAAAATAGCAGAAATGAAGAGTTGCTTGGAGTGATTCTACGTAACTGGCAGTGAGCTTGGATTAATTTCTCTCTATCCAGTGCTCGAGAGCTGACATTACATCTGCTTGAGGGCAGCTGTGAAATGCAACTCGCAGACAACACAACTGGAAGGGGGAGGGTTGCAGACATAAATGTCAGATCACAAAGTCCATAACTCCCTGAATGTGGCAGCATAAGGGTGGTAAAGAAGCTGTATGTAATGCATAGATCGGGGAATATTCACACCGCTGGGGTGTAAGCTGCCCAACTGGAGTATGAGGCGCTGATCCTCCAATTTGCATTGGGCCTCACTCTGACAGTGGAGGAGGCCCAGGACAGAAAGTTCCGTATGGGAATGGGAGGGGGGTTAAAGTGTGTAGGAAGGAACTGCAGATGCTGGTTTAAACCGAAGACAGGCACAAAAAGCTGGAGTAACTCAGCCGGACAGGCAGCATCTGTGAAGAGAAGGAATGGGTGACGTTCCAGGTCCAGGCGCCTTCAGACAAAATATTTGGCAAGCGGGAGATCGTGTAGGCCAAGGGTGGGCAACCTTGTTCTGCATAGGGGCCGGGACGCGGGTGGCGGGCCACATCTATAACGTCTACACACGAATCCCGCCCTGGATGGGAGGCATCAAATCACGTGTTCACAGAAGGTAGACAAAAAATGCTGGAGAACTCAGCGGGTGAGGCAGCCTCATGCAATCCTTGCACGTCTCACCCGCAGAGTTTCCCCAGCACTTTTTGTCCACCTTTGATTTTTCCAGCATCTGCAGCTCTTTCTTAAACATGTTCACAGAAGGTGTGGGGCCGTGCTGGCAGCTTTGCGCTGGATGCGGTGCAGCCAGAGCTCGGCAGGCCGGATGATTTGGGGGAGTCCAGAACCGGGGGCCACAGTTTAAGAATAAGGGGCAAGCCATTTAGAACGGAGACGAGGAAAAACTCAAGAGAGAGCTAGATAAGGCTCTTAAAAATAGTGGAGTCAGGGGATATGGGGAGAAGGCAGGAACGGGGTACTGATTGGGGATGATCAGCCATGATCACATTGAATGGCGGTGCTGGCTCGAAGGGCCAAATGACCTACTCCTGCACCTATTGTCTATTGTCTATTACGGGGGGGGGGGGGAAATCGGCCTGCGGGCCGGATAGTTTGGGGTTACGGGCCGCATTCGGCCCCGGGGCCGTAGGTTGCCGACCCCTGGCGAAGGGCGAGGCAGACTGAACGAAGGTGTCCATAACGCTCCCTGCACCCACTGTCAAAGTGTGGCTGGCCTGGAGCATGAAAGCACAGACGTTTGAGCAAGAGCTCTTCATGTGAAAGAGTGAACGTTGGTGCAACATCCTCACTGCGCAATGTCCTTTACAAAGTTACAGCATGTTCCAGCCCAGAGGGAAGCTGGCGGTCACTGCCACGGCTTCTTAGCACAAAGATATTACAGTAAAAACAATGCGGTGGCAGAATGTCCGGCTGATAATCCTCCGCTTCGTGGATGTCATTTCAAATTTCATCACCGCCTCGGGGAGGGAATTAAAATGCAGTCCATTGAGCAAATGTGGAATTGAAAAG
Organism: Okamejei kenojei; assembly: GCA_035221665.1. Taxonomy (NCBI): domain Eukaryota; kingdom Metazoa; phylum Chordata; class Chondrichthyes; order Rajiformes; family Rajidae; genus Okamejei; species Okamejei kenojei. The sequence continues at coordinate 15,315,478 of CM069166.1, read as the reverse complement.
CCTACTGCTGGTGAATATCTCTGAGCGGAAGGAACCAGACAGTCCCTTCTGGCCTGTGTGTGTCTGCAAGCCCTTAGGCGGCGTTTCGGGCCGAGATCCTAGAAAGGTCTCGACCTGAAACGTCGCCCGTTCCTTTTCTCCAGAGATGCTGCCTCACCCGCTGAGTTACTCCAGCATTTTGTGTCTACCTTCGATTTATACCAGCATCTGCAGTTCCTACACCTTCCACATGCCCTTACTTACCACGCTACTAGGAAGAGCCATGAGGATAAGGCCAAAGAGATCAAAATTGGTGATCATAAGTTCTAGGTGTAGAATTAGGCCATTCGGCCCATCAGGTCTACTCCGCCATTCAATCATGGCTCATCTATCTTTCCCTCCTAGCCCCATTCACCTGCACGACACAAGCTGACCTTGCTGTTCCTTGAAGGCCCGTGGAAGAATAACCTGTGAGTGTGACGTACAACCTGGTCAAGGAATGAAGTGTCCCAGATATCCAACTATTCCAGACAATAGACGATAGGTGCAGGAGTAGGCCATTTGGCCCTTCGAGCCAGCACCGGCATTCAACGTGATCATGGCTGATCATCCCCAATCAGTACCCCGTTCCTGCCTTCTCCCCATATCCCCTGACTCCGCTATTTTTAAGAGCCCTATCTACCTCTCTCTTGAAAGCATCCAGAGAACCGGCCTCCACCGCCCTCTGAGGCAGAGAATACCACAGACTCACCACTCTCTCTGTGAGAAAGAGTGTTTCCTCGTCTCCGTTCTAAATGGCTTACTCCTTATTCTTAAACTGTGGCCCCTGGTCCTGGACTCCCCCAACATCGGGAACATGTTTCCTGCCTCCAGCGTGTCCAAACCCTTAACAATCTTATATGTTTCAATGAGATCCCTCTCAGCCTTCTAAACGCCAGTATAGTCCTCCTCAGACCTATCCTACCCCACACAGTGAGTGGCAGATTGTTCACAGTGGAGCCCCTGCCTCTCAGCGTCAGAGACCCCACTTCGATCCTCACTAATTAAGCTTAATTGGGAGATACATCGCGCAAACAGGCCCTTCGGCCCACCAAGTCCGCGCCGACCAGCGATCCCGTACACGAGCACTATCCTACACACTGGGGACAATTTAGATTTTTAACAAAGCCTATTACCCCACAAAACCTGTACGCCCTTGGGGCTGTGGGAGGAAACAGGAGCACCTGGAGAAAAACCCACGCTGTCACAGGGAGAACGTTCAAACTCCGTACTGACGGTGTAGAGTTTGCACGTTCTCCCGGTGACAGCCTGGGTTTCCTCCGGGTGCTCCGGTTCCCTCCCCCATCCAAAAGACGTGCGGGTTTGTAGGTTAGCTAGCCCACTAAGTGTGCAAGGAGTGGATGAGAACGTGGGTGAGCGTAGAACAAGTGCGGACGGGTGAACGATGGTCGGCATGGATTCAGTGGGCCGAAGGGCCTGTTTGCATGCCAACTTATGGTTGAAGTGTGACGAGCACTGTTAATACACACCACGGTGTGCAGACAATTATATGGGTGTGCTTGTTTCAACTCAATCAAATAACTATTGAGCATGAGTAACACTGTAAAGACTTGTTGCGAGACGTTGGGCTTTCAGGTTCAAGAACATAATATTTAACTTTGAGAAAATTTCTTCCATTTATAAAACTGCTGGAAACGCTGGATAAAGCAGGTTCGGTGTTTCGGATGAAAGCTGGATTTGTGATGTTGGTGCGTGACCTCTCCAACCCAACTCCCCTCCTGATCAGTGGCACCAATGTTAATGATGGGAGTGCAGCGTAGGTTTACAAGGTTAATTCCCGGGATGGCGGGACTGTCATATGCTGAGAGAATGGAGCGGCTGGGCTTGTACACTCTGGAGTTTAGAAGGATGAGAGGATATCTCATTGAAACATATAAGATTATTAAGGGTTTGGACACGCTAGAGGCAAGAAACATGTTCCCGATGTTGGGGGAGTCCAGAACCAGGGGCCACACAGTTTAAGAATAAGGAGTAAGCCATTTAGAACAGAGACGAGGAAACACTTTTTCTCACAGAGAGTGGTGAGTCTGCCTCAGAGGGCGGTGGAGGCCGGTTCTCTGGATACTTTCAAGAGAGAGCTAGATAGGGCTCTTGAAGATAGCGGAGTCAGCGGATATGGGGAGAAGGCAGGAACGGGGTACTGATTGGGGATGATCAGCCATGATCACAGTGAATGGCGGTGCTGGCTCGAAGGGCCGAATGGCCTCCTCCTGCACCTATTGTCTATTGAGTCCTGAAGGACTTAACTGGGTTAATTGGCCGAAGGTGCTGTTCCCATGCTGTATGTCCAAACTAACTAAGTCATACAGCTAAGACACAAAGTTCTGGAGTAACTCAGCGGGTCAGGCAGCATATCTGGAGAACACGGGTGGGAGACCTTTTGGGTTGGGACCCCTCTTCTGCATTTGCAGTTCCGTGTTTCAGCATGAATCACTTTAGTGTCATATTAATGATCTGGATGAGGGAATTGAAGGCAATATCTCCAAGTTTGCGGATGACACGAAGCTGGGGGGCAGTGTTAGCTGTGAGGAGGATGCTAGGAGGCTGCAGGATGACTTGGATAGACTGGGTGAGTGGGCAAATGCATGGCAGATGCAGTATAATGTGGATAAATGTGAGGTTATCCACTTTGGTGGCAAAAACAGGAAGGTAGACTATTATTTGAATGGTGACCGATTTGGAAAAGGGGAGATGCAGCGAGACCTGGGTGTCATGGTACACCAGTCATTGAAAGTAGGCATGCAGGTGCAGCAGGCTGTGAAGAAAGCGAATGGTATGTTGGCATTCATAGCAAAAGGATTTGAGTACAAGAGCAGGGAGGTTCTACTGCAGTTGTACAGGGTCTTGGTGAGGCCACACCTGGAGTATTGCGTACAGTTTTGGTCTCCTAATCTGAGGAAAGACATTCTTGCCATAGAGGGAGCACAGAGAAGGTTCACCAGACTGATTCCTGGGATGGCAGGACTTCCATATGAAGAAAGACTGGATAGACTCGGCTTGTACTCGCTGGAATTTAGAAGATTGAGGGGTGATCTCATAGAGACTTACAAAATTCTTAAGGGGTTGGACAGGCTAGATGCAGGAAGATTGTTCCCGATGTTGGGGAAGTCCAGGACAAGGGGTCACAGTTTAAGGATAAGGGGGAAGTCTTTTAGGACCGAGATGAGAAAATCGTTTTTCACACAGAGAGTGGTGAATCTGTGGAATTCTCTGCCACAGAAGGTAGTTGAGGCCAGTTCGTTGGCCATATTTAAGAGGGAGTTAGATGTGGCCCTTGTGGCTAAAGGGATCAGGGGGTATGGAGAGAAGGCAGGTACAGGATACTGAGTTGGATGATCAGCCATGATCATATTGAATGGCGGTGCTGGCTCGAAGGGCCGAATGGCCTACTCCTGCACCTATTGTCTGTGTTTCTATGTCATCTGCAAACTTACCAATCATGCCTTGCACATTTTCAACTAAATCGTTGAGATAAACCACAAACAGCAATGGGCCCAGCACTGATTCCTGAAGCACATCGCTAGTCAAAGTCCTCCAGTACAGGATGGAGGTGGAGCTGCTCACAGGATGGTGCAAATCCCACAACCTCATTCTCAACGTGGGAAAAGCGAAGGAGATGGTGGTTGACTTCAGGAGGGCGGGAAAACAACGCCATACACCTCTGCACATCGATGGAGCTGATGTGGAAAGGGTCAGCAGTGTGAAGTTCCTAGGACTCCACCTGTCAGATGACCTGACGTCCACGACCAACACCACAGCACTGGTCAAGAGAGCCCAGCAGCGACTACACCCTCTCCGTAGACTACGGAAAGCAGGTCTCCCCACTGCACACCTACAAACTTTTTATAGGGGGACAATCGAGAGCACATTAACCTACAGCATCACCTCCTGGTTCGGGAGCTGCAAGGCGTACGAACGGCACCAACTGGACAGGATTGTGAAGACCGCCAGCAGGATTATTGGTGCTCCACTCCCTTTCCTGCTGGACATATACAGGAAGAGATGTATTAGCAGAGCCATCTCCATCATCAACGACCCCTACCCCCCATCGCATCACATATTCTCCATCCTGCCATCTGGGAAGAGGTACAGGAGCATCAGCTGCAAAACCAGCAGGATGCTCCTCAGCTTCTTCCCGCAGGCTATAAGACTGATAAACGGACTTTGCCCCCTGCCAACGTATCGCGCACCAACCACCAACCTGGACACACTGAAGCAGAGCCATTGTCGTGCCGCTGCCGATCGGAACTCGTGATATATGTATTTTTATTTTTATTTCTATTTATTTTTTACCGCACACTGAATGGACACTGGTTGAGCAACGCTTTTTCGTTTCCTCTGGGTATGTAAGTACTCAGGAAAAATGATAATAAAGATATACAATACAATAGTCCAAAAAAAAAGTCTTCCACCATCACCCTCTGCTTCCTTCCAAGAGGCCAATTGTCTATTCAGTTGGCTAGCTCCCCCAATACACAATGTGATTTAACCTTCCAAAGTAGCCTACCAGTTGGAACCTTATCAAATGCCTTCCTGAAGTCCATATTATGGGGATCTCATTGAAACATATAAGATTGTTGGCGTTGCTGGCTCGAAGGGCTGAATGGCCTCCTCCTGCACCTGTTGTCTATTGTCTAAGCCCTTTTAAACTGAGTGGGGGGTCACGTGTTGATATGAATTATGAAAGGAGCCAGTCCTTGTTCAATAACACAACAAAAAGGATCTTGGCTGCAAATCCAAAACTTCCTGAAAATTGCAAACACAAGCACCTAGGGCGGTAAAGGATGCGTACGGTATGCTTCATTGGCAGAAGCATGGAGACAAGAGTCTGTCCCGTCTGAAGAAGGGTTTCGGCCCGAAACGTCGCCTATCTCCTTCGCTCCTTAGATGCTGCTGCACCCGCTGAGTTTCTCCAGCCTTTTTGCGAACCCTCGATTTTCCAGCATCTGCAGTTCCTTCTTTAACAGTCTGTCCCACTTGGCCGTTAGTTGCGTGTCATGCAGATGGCGCGCAAAGATTTTGTACATCGCAAAATCCGGGGGTGCCACGCGCGACCCTGCCTACGTCACCACGCACCATGCGCGTGATGTGCATCGTGACGCGTAAATGATGTCGTGTAAATTACGCGCACATGACACCCAGGTGGGACAGGCCCTTAAGTCATGATGCAGCTGTATAGGACTGGTTCAGCCGTATTTGGAGTATTGCATGCAGTTCTGGTCACCCCATTACAGGAAGGATATGGTGAATATTGTGAGATACACTTTATGCTCACAATTAATACTCAAAGACTAAATCCTGGAAGCAAGAGATTTCTTTATTTTACGAGTCTGCAGACCGGGTGCCTCTCCAACTCGAGACACACTGAAGCCAGGGAGATCATCCCCCTTTATACACAAAATCTTACATTCAATCCCCCCTCCGGACCTTTCTCCAATCAGGGTCGGAGGTGCACAATCTGTAGGTACCTCCCACCGTACATCCCCTCGCACCTCCCATATCATACATCGCATGTTCAAACATGTTCATGGTAATGAGCAATTTCTTGACCAGGGGTGTGTTGTAATATTCATTTATTCTATTAAGCATGCTCAGTTGCTCATGACCTGGCCCAGTTTTACTCACCTCCTAGTGAACCCTCTCAGTTTTCCTATATCAGTACTAAAGCTAAGCTATAGTGACAAGGGTCCCATCTATCACTCCTTTCCACTGATAGGGATCTCTCTACATCACTCCCTTCTCTAGCTTGTACAATGCATCTCTCCTTACTCAAGGCCTCAAGGATGGGTCTGGCAACCTTCAGACACTGCTGTGTCAGAATCCTCTCTCCAGCCCCACTCTGTTTGAATTCTCTTTAAAACTCCTTTCTTTAATAGGGTTTAATCACTTTATCCCTCACAATATGGAAAGGATTCGAGATTTACCAGAATTTAAGAAGGAACTGCAGATGCTGGAAAATCGAAGGTAGACAAAAGTGGTGGAGAAACTCAGCGGGTGCAGCAGCATCTATGGAGCAAAGGAAATAGGCAACGTTTCGGGCTGCAACCCGGAAGGGTTTCGGCCCGAAATGTTGCCTATTTCCTTCTGGGTTTTGGGCCTATTTCCTTCGCTCCATAGATGCAGCTGCACCCGCTGAGTTTCTCCAGCACTTTTGTTTACCAGAATAGAGTCAAGAGAGGGCGTCAAGAGTGTTTTATTGTCTTGTGTCCCAGATAGGACAATGAAATTCTTGCAACAGAATATGTAAACATAGTACATAACGGGAGGAAAAGAAAGTTCAGTGTGTGCGGGTCCAGTTTCCCACATTTAGTCCATATCCCTTTGTAGGTTAACTAGCCCTCTAAGTGTCCCAAATCTTTCCTCTCCATGTTCCCGCCCAAGTTCCTCCAGCACTCTGAAGAAGGGTCTCGACCCGAAACGTCGCCTCCTTCGCTCCTTGGGTTGCTGCTGCACCCGCTGAGTTTCTCCAGCCTTTTGTGTGACCCCCTTCCTCCAGCACTTTGTGTTTTTCTCAAGGTTCCCGCACATGCAGTTCCGTGTCTCCAAGATCAAACTGTCATGTTTGTTGCTCCCCTTTGCGATCAAGCGAACATGAAATGTATTTGCAACCGATCCAAAGGACAATCTACATCGAATCCAGGCTCACCGGGGCGGCTGGGATTTGCATGCCTCTTCAGTTGGGTCCAGATAGAGGATAAATCCAGCAGCGATTGAGAGTTGGTGATCAGCCGAGAAAAGCCTGGGAACAAATGGACTTACTCAGAATGACTCGTCAGCCTGTAACTCCCCCACCCATTCCCACACTGACCTTCCTGTCCTGGGCCTCAGTGTGAGGCCACATGCAAACTAGAGGAACTGCACCTCATATTTTGCTTGGCAGCTCACAACCCAGCGGTTTGAACGCTGATCCCTCTAATTACAAATAACTCCGGCATCCCCTCTCTCTCTCTCTCTCTCTGTGCCTCCCCCATCCCAGTCCTCCTGCTAATTACACCGTTTGTATTCGTTCGTTATCATAAGGTTATAACAAGGTGATCACATAGGATCAGACTTAGGCCATCACGTCTACTCCGCCATTCAATCAGGGCTGATCTATCTCTCCCTCCTAACCCCATTCTCCCGCCTTCTCCCCATAACCCCTGACACCCGTACTAATCAAGAATCTATCTGTCTCTGCCTTCAAAATATCCACTGATTTGGCCTCCACACCCGTCTGTGGCAAAGAATTCCACAGATTCACCACCCTCTGACTAAATACATTTCTCCTCATCTCCTTTCTTAAAGAACGTCCTTTAATTCTGAGGCTATGACCTCTAGTCCTAGACTCTCCCAACTAGTGGGAATATACTCTCCACATCCACTCTATCAAAGCCTTTCACTAGTCGGTACGTTTCAATGAGGTCCCCCCTCATTCTTCTAAACTCCAGCGAGTACAAGCCCAGTGCCGACAAACGCTCATCATAGGTTAACCTACTCACAGGCTACTTATCAGCTCGTTCCCAGGCAACAATGAACCATTGTGGGCTCTCTTTTCTTGAGATCGATGCAGGCTCTGCTTTTTTCTGTACCTTCCCATACCTCTAGTTACCCCGACCTGAAACGTCGCCTATTCCTTTTCTCCAGAGATGTTGTCTGACCCCTAAGCCACTCCAACTTTATGTGTCAATCTTCGTTGACTCTGAGGGAACAACATCCATCCATTCATAACCTCCATCAATATTTTGGCTGAAGGGCCCAAAGGTCTTATTACAATAGGCAATAGGTGCAGGAGTAGGCCATTCGGCCCTTCGAGCCAGCACTGCCATTCAATGTGATCATGGCTGATCATCCCCAATCAGTACCCCGTTCCTGCCTTCTCCCCATATCCCCTGACTCCGCTATCTTTAAGCGCCCTATCTAGCTCTCTCTTGAAAGTATCCAGAGAACTGGCCTCCACCGCCCTCTGAGGCAGAGAATTCCACAGACTCACCACTCTCTGTGAGAAAAGGTGTTTCCTCGTCTGTTCTAAATGCCTGACCCCTTATTCTTAAACTGTGGCCCCTGGTTCTGGACTCCCCCAACATCGGGAACATGTTTCCTGCCTCTAGCGTGTCCAAGCCCTTAACAATCTAATGGTTAAAAGTCCCAACCACCATAAGGTTATTAAACGCCACAACCCCCAATTAAGCTCAGACTACATCGATTTGCAGGACATAATTTTTATTGTTCTTGTCTTTGCACTACTATTATGTTTTTTTATAGAGATATAAAACTTTATTTGTTGTTTATTATGGTGTTTACAAAGTACTCGGATACATATCTATTCCCGGCCAAAACGTCACCTATCCATGTTCTCCAGAGATGTTGCCCGACTCGCTGAGTTACTCCAGCACTTTGTGTCATTTTGTAAACCAGCATCTGCATTTCCTTATGTCTCCATGGAGTCATAGAGAGTTCCAGAGTTCCAGAGTGAAATCAGGCCCTTCGGCCCAACTTGCCTACACCGACCAACATGTCTCATCTACACTGGTCCCACCTGCCTGAATTTGGCCCATATCCCTGTCCTATCTAGGTACATGTCCAAACGTCATTTAAACCTGCCTCAACTATCTCATCTGGCAGCTTGTTCCATATACCCAACAACCTTTGTGTAAAAAGTTGTCACTTAAATCATCCCCCCCTCACCTTAAACCTGTGTCCTCTAGGACAAGGGGTCACAGCTTAAGGATAAGGGGGAAATCCTTTAAGACCGAGATGAGAAAGACTTTTTTCACACAGAGAGTGGTGAGTCTCTGGAACTCTCTGCCACAGAGGGTAGTTGAGGCCAGTTCATTGGCTATATTTAAGAGTGAGTTGGATGTGGCCCTTGTGGCTAAGGGGATCAGAGGGTATGGAGAGAAGGCAGGTACGGGATACTGAGTTGGATGATCAGCCATGATCATATTGAATGGCGGTGCAGGCTCGAAGGGCTGAATGGCCTACTCCTGCACCTAATTTCTATGTTTCTATGTTTCTATGATTCCTCTACTCTGGGTAAAAGACTCTGTGCATTTACTTCACCGATTCATTTCCAGTGAAATGCACCCACTGTGTTTGCAAGTGTGGACAAGTTGGGCTGAAGGGCCTGTTTCCATTCTGTATGACTCTCTGACTCTCTGACTGTCTGCACAGAAAGTAAACATTACAATTAGCGTTGCCGCGGGACTGAGTGTGGTGTAAGGTCAACGTTGGCTCAGAGCGTAGCCGGCACATCAAGTGAGATCACCTCTCATGGCCAGAAGGCAGGCGTCTGCTTCAACAGACCGGTTCAATGAAGAAGCGTTGGAAGCTCAAAGATTGCAAATGCAACGCTAGCATTTATTTCAAAAGGTGGAGAGTACAAAAACAGAGATGTAATGATGAGACGCTGGTCAGACTGCTTTTGAAGTATTGTGAGTAATTTTGGGCCCTGCATCTGAGGAATAGGGTTGCCAACTGTCCCGTATTAGCCGGGACATCCCATATATTGGGGTTAAATTGGTTCGCCCCATATGGGACCGCCCCTTGTCCCGTATTTGACTGCTACTACCCGGGTCCAGGGGACTGTCGGGTCGGAGCGCCGCCTGGAGAGGATCCAGAGGAGGTTTACAGGAATGATTGGGTTACCATATGATGTGTTTGACAGTGCTGGCCCTGTACTCGCTGGAGTTTAGAAGCATGAGGGGGGACCTCATTGAAATGTACAGAATAGTGAAAGGCTTGGATAGAGTGGATGTGGGGAGGATGTTTCCACTAGTGGGAGAGTCTAGGACTAGCCTTAGAATAAAAGGACGTTCTTCTAGTAAGACGAGGAGGAATGTCTTTAGTCAGAGGGTGGTGAATCTGTGGAATTCATTGCCACAGAAGGCTGTGGAGGCCAAGTCAATGGATATTTCTAAGGCAGAGATAGATAGATTCTTGATTAGTGCGGGTGTCAGGGGTTATGGAGCGAAGGCAGGAGAATGGGGTTGAGAACGGGAGAAAGATCAGCCATGATTGAATGACGGAATAGACTTGATGGGCAGAATGGCCTAATTTTGTTCCTATAACTTATGATACAACAGCAGGCATTATTAAAGAGCTAACCTCAGCCCAGTGCACAACCATCCATCTGACAAACCAGCCCTAATCCGCCCCAGAGACCAGCTGTGCAAGGACTATAGAACCTCGATTACACATTCTGTTTGGAAGTTAATTTAGCGGTGACTGTTCCCAGTTTAGGTTTTGAATATCCCTGTTTTATTTGGAAAAGAACAAATACTATGAGCTCTGTAACTGACTTTGTGACTTTAGTATTGTGTAGGAAGGAACAGCAGATGCTTCAGGGTGGCACGGTGGCGCAGTGTTAATGACCCTGTCCCACTTAGGAAACCTGAACGGAAACCTCTGGAGACTTTGCGCCCCACCCAAGGTTTCCGTGCGGTTCCTGGAGGTTTTTGTCAGTCTCCCTAATGGTCAAAAGTGGTTTCCGTTTTAAAAATCTGTAATTTTTTAGTCGAAGCCGGTTGCGATGCTAGTTGCGAAGGTGGTTGCCGGAGGACGGAACCGCACGGAAACCTTGGGTGGGGCGCAAAGTCTCCAGAGGTTTCTGTTCAGGTTTCCTAAGTGGGACAGGGGCATTAGATTTGCTGCCTCACAGCGCCAGAGACCCGGGTTCGAACCCGACCACGGGTGCTGTCTGTACAGAGTTTGTACGTTCTTCCCATGACCTCGTGGGTTTTTTTCCCCAAGATCTTCGGTTTCCTGCCACACCCCAAAGACGTACAGGTTTGTAGGTTAATTGGCTTGGGTCTGTATACTTGGTATAAGCGTAAATTGTCCCTAGTGTGTGTAGGATAGTGTTAGTGTGCGGGGATCGCTGGTCGGTGCGGACCCGGTGGGCCGAAGGGCCTGTTTCTACACTGTATCTCTAAACTAAATGAAACCATCAGGCTATTAAACACTACAACCTCCAAATAAACTCTGAACGACAAACTGTCTTAGTTGTACTAAGTATTTAGGATTTTTTGCACGAGATTTAAAAAAAAAATCGATTGAACTTTTTTTTTGTGTTTGTTTATTTTATATCATCTATGGGTATTGTGTTTACAGACCTGTTATGCTGCCGCAAGTTAGAATTTCATTGTTCCGTTTCGCTACGTATGACAGTAAAACACTCCTAGCTCTCCCTTGACGCTCGACGCGCCTGAAGGAAACCCATGCGGTCACGGGATGGACATACAAATTCCGCCCGGGCATCGTCCGAGGTCGGGATCGAACCCGGATCTCAGGCTGCGACACGGCAGCTGCGCCTCCACATCTGTGTATGGAAAGGACAGACTGGTACAATCTTTCAAGTTGATGGAGTAGGAGGGAGAAAGCTGGAAAGGGTAGGTGGAGGCAGGGTAAAGCCTAGGAAGTGATAGGTGGACAGACACAAAATGCTGGAGTAACTCAGCGGGACAGGCAGCATCTCTGGAGAGAAGGAATGGGTGACGTTTCAGATCGAGACCCGTCTTGGATACGTGGGGGGATGGGAGTCATGGTGGTGGTGGGGTTGGCACATTGCTCCATCAGTCTGAAGGGTCCTTCAAGCACACTTTGACAGTCTTCTGTATGGTCTGCGGTCCTATTAATCTTGCCATCATCTGCAAATCCACTAACCAACCCATCCACATTTTACAACCGAGTTGTTTATATCTATCGCAAACAACAGAGGTCCCAGCATAGATCTGCGGGACGTTAACATCGCGGAGCTTGTGATCTCTTTGCCGGGGGATCGACGATCCAACCGCGGGGCCCGTGGACTTTCACACCGTGAAGCGGTCTCTGGTAAGAAGAGGCCGACTCGGGAGCTCCACGCCACGGAGAGAGTTTCTTTTTTTTAAATATTTTTATTTATTAGAGGTACAGTAAGTTACATCAGTGTACATCCCGTATATATTATTACAATCATCGTACCCCTTAATTTTTAAGGCTTTTCGAGAAAAAGAATAGAAAAAGTAAAAAGAGTTGTGAAAGTGAAGAAGCGGGACAAAGAAAAAAGAGCCCTTGGCTGAGGAGTTAGAGAAAGGAGATTAAGAGATAGATCCTAGAGAGAGAAAAAAGAGAGAGAAGAGAAAAGGAAAAGCCAGTTACTTTATTCTAAACATCACGCAAAAGGAATTTGCCAACTCGACAGTTTTTCATCCCCCCTTTACCAAGACCCGACACCGGTACCTTTTCAGGGAGAGTTTCAACCGCCCCGACCCGGGGGCTTCGATCCTTGGCTGAGGGGGCATTGATCGCCCCGACTGTGGATGGTTTGGCTGCCCCGACCGCGGGAGGACTAGAGGAAGAAGATTGAACTTTATTGCCTTCCATCACAGTGAGGAATGTGGAATTCACTGTGGTGGATGTTTATGTTAACTTATATGTGATTGAATGCCTTGTTGCTTTTCACTTAGTCTGGCTGTATGGGAACTCAAATTTCACCGTACCTTAACTGGTACATGTAACAATAAACTGACCTTGAAACCTTGACACGTTGAGATCCCAGTGGAACTCCAGTGGTTTAGACCTCCAGAATGCATTTTATCGGGATGTATCACAGCACGGTTTGGGAACAGCTCCATCCAAGACCACGTGAAATTGCAGAGAGTTGTGGACGCAGCCCGGACCATCACACAAACCAACCTCCCTTCCATTGACTCCATCTACACCTCACGCTGCCTCGGCAAGGCCAGCAGCATCATCAAGGAGCAGCCTCACCCCGGCCACTCCCTCTCCTCCCACAGTTTAAGAATAAGGAGTAAGCCATTCAGAACGGAGATGAGGAAAAACTTTTTCACGCAGAGAGTTGTGAGTCTGTGGAATTCTCTGCCTCAGAGGGCGGTGGGGGCCGGTTCTCTGGATGCTTTCAAGAGAGAACTAGATAGGGCTCTTAAAGATAGTGGAGTCAGGGGATATGGGGAGAAGGCGGTGTGAGGTACACTTTATGCTCACAATTAATACTCAAAGACTAAATCTTGGAAGCAAGAGATTTCTTTATTTTACGAGTCTGCAGACCGGGTGCCTCTCCAATTCGAGACACACTGAAGCCAGAGAAATCATCCCCCTTTATACACAGAATCTTACATTCAACCTCCCCTCCGGACCCTTCTCCAATCAGGGTCGGAGGTGCACAATCTGTAGGTACATCCCACCGTACATCCCCTCGCACCTCCCATATCATACATTGCATGTTCAAACATGTTCATGGTAATGAGCAATTTCTTAACCAGGGGTGTGTTGTAATATTCATTTATTCTATTAAGCATGCTCAATTGCTCATTGACCTGGCCCAGTTTTACTCACCTCCTAGTGAATCCTCTCAGTTCTCCTATATCAGTACTAAAGCTAAGCTATAGTGACAAGGGTCCCATCTATCACTCCCTTCCACTGATAGGGATCTCTCTACATCACTCCCTTCTACCGCTATACAATGCTATCACTTCTTACTCAAGGACTCAAGGATGGGTCTGGTAACCTTCAGACACTGCTGTGTCAGAATCCTCTCTCCAGCCCCTCACTATCTTTAAAACTCTTTCTTTAATAGGGTTTAATCACTTTATCCCTCACAATCCTCCCTTTTTCTTTTGCTACGCATACACTGATTAAACCCTCATTTTAAGTTCCTTCAACTCGAACTGACGTAACATTGTCCTAACCTTCTCCTCCTGTAAATCATAAACTTCCCCTGGCCGCATTATCATTATTTTCTGTATTTCCCCTTTCTCTCCCATAGGCATGACTACAGCCTGCATCTGACTTATACTTCTGGTAATAAGTTCCCTAAAACAAGGGATACAACAGGGGATAAAGATCAGTCCAGCCACTGCACATAGAAACACGAGTCCCACCGTTCTCCACCATGTTCCTCCGAGGATGGAATCCCACCATTGGGTTCCCATAATCGAATTCCACTTTTGTATTGGAACATGTGCCAACTTACGGATCCCTTCTGATATGTCCATCACTGCCTGTCCATTATCATCGATGTTCAAACAGCAATTAGAGAGGTTGAATTTCCCGCATACACCTCCTTCTTCTGCCAGGAGGTAATCTAGGGCTAACCGGTTCTGGTATATCGCTGCTCTCATCTGCGTCTGCTGCTTTGCCAGCATCTCCAGCGCCCCCGCAGTTTGGTTGGTAATTACCTCCAGTACTGCCTGTAGCCTTATGATCCGGTTTAACATGTATACTGGTGTTCGGTAGCCCCAGGATCCATCCTGTGCCCAAGTGGCTGGTCCGTAGTATGAGATGATCCTTGCTGGTGGCCATTCATCATCTTCCCATTCTCCAATGTCTATTTTCCTCTTTTTCCGATATAGGTCATCAAATACAGGTGTTCCTAACGACCGGCCTTTCTTTGGTGTTTAACAGGAAGAATCCAGGTTGTACCAGTCCAATAAAACAAGTCCCACTCCAATTCATCGGTAACACCGAGTATGCCTTGTATCCGCATATCCATAACAGTCCTTCAGGGACCGGTCCACTAGAGGCAACCTTGTTCCATATATCTCGCAATACTGGGATCCCCTGATAAGGGTTATTCCCGGTGCAGTTCCATAGTCCGGCTGATTCCACTCCATTGATCTCCATCCGGATAGCGCAGTTTTTCCCATATTTCTTAGTTAGATACCATTTAGGCTCCTCTGGCCACCACACTCGGGACTGATTTGGCCACTGGGTGACGATGCGCTGGCAGGGGCTGCTGCCTACTAGGACGGCATCCTTTGCCCAGGGCCTAGCGATACACTCAGTCCCGACCGGAGCGTCTGCCAGGACCCATACCTGGGGATCTCGGTCTTGTCCAACTGTCAGGTTCCACCCCATCAGGTCCCATATTTCAACAATGGATCCCCTCCACGGCCAACGTGAATTCATCAGTGGTCCTCCGCAGACCCAACAGTTAGTCACATTCAGGATTCCAGCTATCCGGGTGGCCAAGTCCACAAACAGGTTTTTTTCTCCTTCAGGGATTTCGATCTGCTTCTTTATTTCTTCGTACAGTGTCTGGTGCTCTTGAGGCTGAGTATGTGGGGGAGGGGGAGGCTTAGTGACTACTACCTTAGTAACCTCTTTTATTACTTCCTCCTTTGTCTTATCTATTGCCATTTTACGATCTGAGAAGGGAAAACTAACTGTACATTCCTTGACCTCACCATCTCTATTGCAGGTGATACGCTCCTGACCGACATCCACTACAAACCTACTGACTCCCACAGCTACCTGGACTACTCTTCCTCCCAC
Organism: Okamejei kenojei; assembly: GCA_035221665.1. Taxonomy (NCBI): domain Eukaryota; kingdom Metazoa; phylum Chordata; class Chondrichthyes; order Rajiformes; family Rajidae; genus Okamejei; species Okamejei kenojei. Next base: position 15,300,190 of record CM069166.1, on the reverse strand, counting down.
CCTGCTCCCTGTAAGGACTCCATCCCCTATTCCCAATTCCTCCGTCTACGCCGCATCTGCTCCCAGGATGAGGTGTTCCACACCAGGTCATCACAAATGGCCTCATTCTTCAGAGAACGGGGATTCCCTCCCCCACTATTGATGAGGCTCGCACCAGGGTCTCTTCCATACCCCGCAACACTGCCCTCGCTCCCCATTCCCCCACTCGCAAACAGGGGCAGAGTCCCCCTGGTCCTCACCTTTCACCCCACCAGCCGGCAAATACAACATATAGTCCTCCGCCAGTTTCGCCACCTCCAACGTGACCCCTCCACCCCCACATCTTCCCATCTCCCCCCCTGTCTGCCTTCCGCAAAGACCGCTCCCTCCGCAACTCCCTTGTCTATTCTTCCATCCCCTCCCACTCTACCCCTTCCCCGGGCACTTTCCCTTGCAACCGTAAGAAATGCAACACTTGTCCCTTCACCTCCCCCCTCCACTCCTTTCAGGGACCCAAGCAGTCCTTCCAGGTCCGACAGAGGTTCACCTGCACCTCCTCCAACCTCATCTACTGCATCCGCTGCTCCAGATGCCAGATGATCTATATCGGTGAAACCAAGCGGAGGCTTGGCGATCGCTTCGCCGAACACCTCCGCTCGGTCCGCAATAACCAACCCGACCTCCCGGTGGCTCAGCACTTCAACTCCCCCTCCCATTCCACATCCGACCTCTCGGTCCTGGGCCTCCTCCACGGCCAGAGTGAGCAACACCGCAAGCTGGAGGAACAGCACCTCATATTCCGCTTGGGGAGTCTGCATCCTTTGGGCTTGAATATTGAATTTTCTCAATTCTGTTAACCCTTGCTGTCTCCTCCCCTCCCACCTCTCCCTCAGCCCTTGGGCCCTGGCATTCCCTCCATCTCCATCTCCCTCCCCCACCCCAGTCGCACCAGCTTCTCATTTTCACACCACAAGCAGCTTACAATGGCTTGTTCCCTTTATCACCGATACTTCTTTGCATATCTTTCACTCATTGTTCCTTATCTCTCCACATCACCGTCTATATCTCTCGTTTCCCTGATCCCTGACCAGTCTGAAGAAGGGTCTCGACCCGAAACGTCGCCTATCTCCTTCGCTCCTTAGATGCTGCTGCACCCGCTGAGTTTCTCCAGCTTTTTGTGTACCCTGTACACAAAACCCATCTCTCTCCCCTTGGGCAGGTAACGGCCCCAAACTTCCCTATATACCCCCTATTGCCTGCCATCAAATACTCCTTTCCCCCCTCTTTACAAATGGTTCTAGTCTTTCGGTCATGGCATACTTTGTTCACATGGGAATGATAGGTAAATGATCTGGTTATTACCCCTCTGTATTGAATAGGATGATAACATTTATCACAATTATTAATACCTTTTACAACAATTACATACAAAGCAAACAATACCACGACTGCTCCTTTCATACTGTCAGTTATACATTCAATGCTTTTTTTTAAAATTACTGTTAGGGGTTTACTTCCCAGCTTCACCATCCACTGTTCCTCCTCCTCAGGAACGGGTGGATCGACGGGTCCTTTAACCCGGATCGCGTGGGTCCACCCTTTTTCTTTTGTTCGTATTGCTGTCTCGGTTGTCAGTAATACTAGGTACGGTCCAGTCCACCTGGGCTGGAGTTTCTCCTCCTTCCAATTTTTGACCAGTACCCAGTCGCCGGCCTTTACAGCATGTATTGGAAAGATCAAGTGGCGGGCTTTGAGCCAATAATCCTTTAGCTTTTAATTCTGTAAGGGAATGGGACACTGCCAGTAAATAGTTCCTCAAGAATACATCACCTCCCTCAAAGGTTGGTGTGCCTTCCACCTTCCCAAAATAAGGCAATCCGAACAACATTTCATAGGGAGACACCGCAATATCCTTTCGTGGTGCCGTCCGTATTCGCAATAGAGCAATTGGTAAACATTTAGTCCAGGGTAACCCCGTCTCCTCCATTAATTTAGTTATCTGAATTTTTAGAGTGGCATTCATCCCGCTCCACTCTCCCCGAACTCTGGGGTTGCCATGGAGTATGCAGCTTCCAGTTTATGCCCAAGGCGCGACAAATTAATAGGTGCACCTTGGAAGCAAAATGTGTTCCTCGATCTGAGTCTATGGATTCAATTACTCCATATCGTGGATGATTTGTTCCAGCAGTGTCGTAGTAACCGCCTGGGCAGTGGCATTTATCGTGGGAAATGCCTCGACCCACCTGGTGAAGTGATCCACTATAACCAGAAGATATTTCCACTGCTGTACTTTTGGTAATTCTATGAAGTCTACCTGTATTCTCTGGAAGGGTCTAATGGCCAATTGTTGTCCTCCCCTGGGACAGCTCTCATTACCTTCTTGTTCACCCTTTGACACAACCAGACACCGCCTGCTTGGCTAAAGTATAAATGCCTCTACAGGCATAAGTCCGTAGTATCGTGTCGCACAGAGCCTGAGCTCCCCAGTGCGATTGCGAATGTAGTTGTCTAATCAAATCCCTCGTCAATCCTTTAGTAATTATTTGTTTTTCGTCCGGTGTCCACCACTTCCCGTCCGTGGAGCGCCGGGCACCCAACTCATTCATTTTATCCTCCTCCTCCCGCGAGAATACAGGTATCTTCTCTATTCCCTCTCTCAATGGTATTAGAGACAGTATTTTTACCGTTCCTTCCGTCGCCGCTGTCTTAGCGACACTATCGACTGCCCTATTTCCTCTAGCTTCCAGCGAATTCTCTCTCTGGTGGCCTGCTACATGGACCACCGCTATTCTTTCTGGCAATTTTAGTGCTTCCAAAGCTTTCTCAATTAACTGTTCATGAGCCAACTCTTTCCCTCTAGCTGTAATCATCCCTCTTTCTTTCCAGATTTTCCCAAAGGTGTGTACCACCCCAAAGGCATACTTGGAATCCGTATACACAGTTCCTTCTTTCCCTTTCAATAGTTCCAATGCCCTCAGTAATGCATACAGTTCACACGTTTGCGCGGACCAACTTCCTGGTAAACCTGCCTGCTTCCACTTTTTCAAACCCTTCTCCGGTTATTATAGCATACCCACTATACCTTTTTCCGTCTATGCATCGGGAAGAACCATCAATGAACCATCTTTCCCCTGTCTCGAGCGGTCGTTCTTCTAAATCTTCCCTACTCTTTGTCTGAAGTTCTATTATCTCACTACAATCATGTTCTGATAACTCCCCTTCCTGCTCAGCACCTGCCGAGTACAAAAACTGAGAGGGATTTAGGTTTTTTATCCGTTACTATGGTCAAATCATTCTTCTCCATAAGTATTACCTCATACTTCAAGATTCTAGAATCCGTCAACCACCGACTGGACTTCTGAGTTAGTATCGTCCAGACCGTGTGGGGAGTGGACACCACCAGAGTTCCTCCAAACGTCAATTTCCTACTTTCCTCCACTAACACTGCTGTTGCCGCTAACCGCTTGAATACATACTGGCCATCCCCGCGATACTGGATCCAAGAGTTTGGAGAGGAACGCGACGGGCTGCCGCTTCCCTCCTTTCTCTTGGGTTAGTACTCCCCAGCGCAATTCCAATTTCTGCATTCACAAAAAGATGGAATGGCTGGTCAATAGACGGAGAGAGCCAGTACAGGGGCAGTGATTAAAACTGTTCTTTAATTTCCTAAAACTGGTGTTCGTCCCCGGATTCCCACTTTAACTTTATCATTTTCTTCACCTAATTTATCATATAGAAACCTAACCTGTCGGGTATAGTCATCTATCCATAATCTACAATATCCAATCAGTCCAAGAAACTTCCTAATCTCCTTCTTATTCTTCGGCATTGGCAGTCCGGTAATTTCCCGCTATCCTTTCCGGGTTTATTCTCCTTTTCCCCATCGCTTATCAGGTGTCCTAGATATTTAACTTCTCGTTCTACAAACTGTAATTTACTTTTAGACACTCTCAAACCCCTTTTCCCCCAGAAAGTTCAGGAGGGCTATTGTTGCGTCCTTAACTGCCTCCTCTTCTTCCCCTGATAGTAATAAATCGTCCACATACTGCAACAGCTGTGTCTCATCAGTCCTCGGGACGTCCTCTAATACTTGTTCTAATATCTGTCCAAACAGGGTTCGGGGACTCTGTAAATCCCTGAGGGAGTGCAGTCCACCGATACTGCTGTTTCCTTTTGGTCTCTGGGTTTTCCCATTCAAACGCAAAAAGGTCCCTGCTCTCTTCAGCCAGGGGACAGCTCCAAAAAGCGTCTTTTAAATCTACCACACTGAACCACTTGTGATTCGGGGGTATCCGTCCCATTATGGTATACGGGTTCGGGACTACCGGGTGTCGCGTTCTAACTACCTTATTTAATTCCCTGAGATCCTGGACCAATCTGAACGTCCTGTCGGTCTTCCTTACGGGGAGTACGGGGGTGTTATATGGGGACATACAACTCTCTAATATACCGTCCTTTAGTAAGTTCTCTATAATTGACTGAAGTCCTCTCCTTCCTTCCATAGAAATTGGATATTGCCTTACCCGTACTATCTCACTTTTTTTTTTTCAGAGCTATTTTCAAGGGTGGGATCTGCAGCCCACCCCGGTTTTCCTTCCTTGGCCCACACCTGCGGGACTATTCTTCCCTCGTCCTCCGTGGTCAATTTATACAATTGGACTATTATCTGTCCCCCCTACGTGGGCTGTTCCCATTCCTAATTGGATTTGTAAGTCTCTCCCATCAAATTTATCCCTGCCTGGGGTACCAAGATTAAATCTTCCATAGTTTCCCGATTCTCATATTTCACCACCACCCCTTCTACCTCGGGTAATGTCATCACTTTCCCTTCTACCCCTGAGATTCTAACTTGTTTTTTTACCCAATCTCATTCCTTCTGGTACCTTAGTTACACTCGATCTTTCTGCTCCCGAATCTACCATAAATATCATATCCTCTCCCTGGGCTCCTAATCTCAAGTTTACCAGAGGTTCCCGTGTGTATCCCATACACCCCAGGGAGCGGAACCCCTGACTCCCCTATTCTTCCTCCATGAGTGCATACGACTGCACCTCCCGTCGTAGCTTGGGACATTCCCCTCTTGAAATGACCCTCCTCTTTACAATAATAACACCAGGGTGGCTCCGTGTACCACCCTCCTGATCCTTGTTCCTTGTTTTCCCGGGGACCCCAACTTCGGTCCCTCCATTCACCTCTTCCTCGTCCTCTAATACTACCGCTTCCTCTTCCCCGGTCTCCACGAGCACCCGGCCTTCTATCACCTTCGATTCCCCCCTTCTGTACTCCTTGCTGTACTGCTTGCAACATCATTTTTGCCTTTCCCTTCTGTTTCTCCTCATCCCGTCTTACATATACCTTTTGAGCCTCTGTTAACAACTGATTCAATGGTTTTTCATTCCAATCTTCCAATTTTTCCAATTTCTTTCTAATATCCGGCCATGATTTTGTTACAAAATTAACCTTCAACAACTGCTGACCTGCGGTCGTATCAGGGTCTATCCCCGAATACTGCTGGACATTCTTCCTTAATCTTTGTAAGAACACTGTTGGAGGTTCGTCCTTGTTCTGCTGATTTTCAAAAGCCCGTTCGAAATTCTGTCCCTTGGGAACGGCATCTCTGATTCCCTTGATTATTATCTCCCTGAGATCTCTCATACTTTTTCTTCCTTCCTCTGTTTGGTTACTCCAATTCGGCGCAGTGATGGGATATTTTTCTTCTCCTGCATCTCCTGCTCCCTCGTCAGCCGACAACCCCTTATCCCAGACCTTTATTCCCGCCTGTCTGACCATCTGCCTTTCTTCTGAAGTAAACAAACTTCCCAGTATCGACATCATTTCCTCCCATGTAAAAAACATTTGGCCCTAGGAACTGATCTATTTGTTCAGCCAGTCCCAAGGGGTCTTCCAATAAACTTTTCATCTCCTTTTTAAAGTTTCTCACCTCCATACTGGTGAGAGGCACATTTACAAATCCCACCCCCCCGGCATTTCCCCTAACGGGACCTCCCTGAGGGGCTTCATTTGAACAGACTGCCCTAATCTCTGTTCCTCTGCCCTCGTTTGAGATCGCGTCCTCCGACTACTGCCTGGGACACCCGTCCCATCCTTGTCCTCACTTTTTATTTTCTCTTCCTTATCTGACTGGCTCTCTTCTTCACCTTCTACTTTCTGTAATTCTCTATACTCTGTCTCTTCTGAGACAGGAGCGGACAGGTTTACTGCCGATCCGCTCTGGCTTAGTGGGACCTCCTGGGCAGATGCAGCCGGCGCTGATGGGGGTATATTTGGGGGCTGGGATTCATATGGCGGGGGCAGTCTCCGTAGGTGATCATCACCAATTGGTGGCCAGTCAGGTTCATCCTGCTCTCTTTCGGAAACATCCCATTATTGGGTTTCCAGCACTGGCCATATTTCTTTTTCTATTTGATTCAGCGTTTGTCTCTCATTCACAAAAACATTCAACGCCTGTCTCACCCAGTCCTCATTTGAACCCAACCGCGGCCACCACACTGCGCTCCCTCGAATAGGCTCCTTTGGCCACTCAAAATAACAAAATTTTATCATAGTTTCTCTACTCTTACCCCGGGTGTTCCCTTCACCCCATCCATACAACATTCGCCCCAACGGACTATCGGGCGGAATGTTAGGCTCCATATCAGTATGAGCCTCATCCCGTTTCCCCGGACCCTTACTTCTCCCGTTCCGGTTTCCCATTATCTCGTCGGACTATTCCCGTCCGACAGACCCCGGTCACCCAGGTAATACTTAATAGTCGTTTTTCTTACCTGGGTCCTGTGCACAAGAATCGCTCGACCGTCCCGTACGTATTTACCTTACACCCCCTCTTGCTTCCCGGATATCACTCGCTCAAACTGCTGATGGCAAGCAAGGAGATCGGAGACTGCTGAAATCAGCAGGGTGCACCTTCCCCTCCTTCTTTGCCTCCACCAAGCAGCCGGAGTGGCGATCCCGGACGAGCCCCCAATTTGTGAGATACCCTTTATGCTCACAATAAATACTCAAAGACTAAATCTTGGAAGCAAGAGATTTCTTTATTTTACGAGTCTGCAGACCGGGTGCCTCTCCAATTCGAGACACACCGAAGCCAGAGAAAATCATCCCCCTTTATACACAGAATCTTACATTCAACCTCCCCTCCGGACCCTTCTCCAATCAGGGTCGGAGGTGCACAATCTGTAGGTACATCCCACCGTACATCCCCTCGCACCTCCCATATCATACATTGCATGTTCAAACATGTTCATGGTAATGAGCAATTTCTTAACCAGGGGTGTGTTGTAATATTCATTTATTCTAGTAAGCATGCTCAGTTGCTCATGATCTACCTTAGTTTTACTCACCTTCTAGTGAACCCTCTCAGTTCTCCTATATCAGTACTAAAGCTAAGCTATAGTGACAAGGGTCCCATCTATCACTCCCTTCCACTGATAGGGATCTCTCTACATCACTCCCTTCTACCGCTATACAATGCTATCACTTCTTACTCAAGGACTCAAGGATGGGTCTGGCAACCTTCAGACACTGCTGTGTCAGAATCCTCTCTCCAGCCCCTCTCTGTTTGAATTCTCTTTAAAACTCCTTTCTTTAATAGGGTTTAATCACTTTATCCCTCACAGCGGGATCGGGGTACTGATTGTGGATGATCAGCCATGATCTCATTGAATGGCGGTGCTGGCTCGAAGGGCCAATTGGTCTACTCCTGCACCTATTGTCTATTGTCTCTCCCATCAGGCAAGAGTTACAGAAGTTTGAAAACGCACATCTCCAGATTCAGGGACAGTTTCCTGCCAGCTGATATCAGCCATCTGAACTGTTGTATCACCAACTAGAGAGTAGTCCTGGCCTCCCATCTACCTCTTTGGAGACCTTTGAACTATCTTTTATCGGAGAGCTTGAGTAACTTAGCGGGAAAGGCAGCATCTCTGGAGAGAAGGAACGGGTGACGTTTCTGGTCAAGACCCTTCTTCAGACTGATGTCAGGGGAGTGGGCAGGACAGTAAGACTGGTGGGAGACAGTAAGACTGGTGGGAGAACTGGGAAGGGGGAGGGGATGGAGAGAGCGGGAAAGCAAGGGCTATCTGAAGTTAGAGAAGTCAATGTTCATACTGCTGGGGTGTAAGCTGCACAAGCCAAATATGAGGTGCTGTTCCTTCAATTCCACTGGGCCTCATTCTGACAATGGAGGAGGCCCAGGACAGAAAGGTCAGATTGGGAATGGAGGGGGAGTTAAAGTGCTGAGCAACCGGGAAATTAGGAGATCAGGATTTATGAAGGGGAAATCTTGCTTGAGTGGGTGAGTGGGAAGATGCATGGCAGATGCAGCATAATGTGGATATATATGAGGTTATCCACTTTGGAGGCAAGAACAGGAAGGCAGATTATTATCTGAATGATGTCAGATTAGGAAAAGGGGAGGTGCAACAAGACTTGGGTGAGCTTGTACATCAGTCACTGAAAGTAGGCAGGGTACACAAAAAGCTGGAGAAACTCAGCGGGTGCAGCAGCATCTAAGGAGCGAAGGAGATAGGCGACGTTTCGGGTCGAGACCCTTCTTCAGACTGAAAGTAGGCATGCAGGTACAGCAGGCAGTGAAGAAAGCGAATGGCATGTTGGCCTTCATAACGAGAGGATTTGAGTTTAGGAGCAAAGAGGTCCTTCTGCAGTTGTATAGGGCCCTAGTGAAACCACACATGGAGTATTGTGTGCAGTTTTGGTCCCCTAATTTGAGGAAGGACATTCTTGCTATTGAGGGAGTGAAGCGTAGGTTCACCAGGTTAATTCCCGGGATGGAGGGACTGTCATATAATGAATGAATGGAGCAGCTGGGCTTGTATTCACTGGAATTTAGGAGGATGAGAGGGAATATTATAGAAACATATAAAATTATTAAGGGATTGGACAGGCTACAGTCGATGCAGGAAACATGTTCCCGATGTTGGGGGAGTCCAGAACCAGTGGCCACAGTTTTAGAATAAAGGGTAGGCCATTTTGAATGGAGATAAGGAAAAAACGTTTTCACCCAGTGAGTTGTGAATTTGTGGAATTCTCTGCATCAGAGGGCAGTGGAGGCCAATTCACTGGATGCTTTCAGGAAAGAGTTAAAGATAGCGGAGTCAAGGGATATGGGGAGAAGGCAGGAACGGGGTACGGATTGGGGATGATCAGCCATGACCACAGTGAATGGCGGTGCTGGCTTGAAGGGCCGAATGGCCTACTCCTGCTCCTATTTTCTATGTTTCTATATTTCTGAGGTGAACTGAGTGGAATTTTGTGTCTACCTTCGATTTAAACCAGCATCTGTACTTCTTCCCTAGAATCAAGTACACAGGACAAGATGTTAAGAAGTCCCTTGTGCCAGTAGGTGGGGAGCATTTCACGACATTCATTGGTTGCTGAGAGTGGTCGACGCTCAACATCGGGGGGGGGGGGGGGGGGGGGGATACGTATACGTATATCTTGGCCTGGGTAACCTTCAGGACAGCTGGGCACAGGACACATCATCAGTAGTGTACCCTTGCATCACTGGGTGTTTCGGCCTTTTAACACTATACACCCTCCACAAGGGCGGCCCGCTGCAGGATGATCAGCCCACAGCGCATGTCCGTGTCAAACTGCCCCAAAAAGATTCACCATGACGTACGTCGCCGCACCCCCTCAACCACCAATGTCCTCCGCTCTGATGCTGTGGCTTTTCGCCAAGTTGGTTTACTTGTCGTAAGGCCAAAGCCTCCTCTTCCCCCGCTGCACTTGCCCCACGACGTCTTTGTGCCTCAGGGCTGATGAAGCTTGCTGTACTGCATCAGATGGTGTCCACTTCCGGCCCGTTACTAGGGGCAACTGCACTGATGGTCTTGTCTCTAGAGTCCCTCAGTGTCATCTGGAGTCTTACTTTGGAACACTTGTATTCCTCTGTTAGACTAGTGAGAGGTAGTTCCAGGACCCCTTTGCCATAGAGGCCGATGTTAGTCAGACAATAATACATGTTAGTAAGACTATATATATCTTTAATCGGACTTTATCGGACTTACATCAAATGTTGAACCTTTTATCCTGCATCTGTACACCGTGGCCAACTTGATTGTAATCATGTATAGTCTTGTCTTTGACTGGACAGCATGCTAACGAGCTTTTCACTGTATCTCGATACACGTGACAATAATATTGAGTAGGAAGGGTCTCGACCTGTACCGTCACACATTCCTTCTCTCCAGAGATGCTGCCTGTCCCGCTGAGTTACTCTAGCTTTTTATGTCTATCTTCTGTTGTTCAAGGTGTGGGCCCTTATAGATCGGCGAGAGCAGATGTAGACTGGACGATCCTATCACTCAGTTCGCCTGAACCTACCTAGCTAAACACTTTAATTCCCCTTCCCATTCCCACATTAACCTATCAAAAAGGCACAACAACAGAGGATGTACTTCCTGCGGCAGCTGAGGAAGCACAATCTGCCACAGGCAATGATGGTCCAATTCTACACGGCCATCGTAGAGTCTGTCCTCACCTTCTCCATCATGGTCTGGTTTGGTTCAGCCACCAAGCACGGCACCCGGAGGCTGCAGCGAACCGTCCGATCAGCAGAGAAGGTTATTGGCTGCAACCTTCCCTCCATTGATGAACTGTACACTGCAAGGGCCAGGAAGCGAGCGGGCAAGATCATCTCTGACCCCTCTCACCCTGGCCACAAACTCTTTGAATCACTTCCCTCTGGAAGGCGACTCCGGACTGTCAAAGCTGCCACAGCCAGACATAAAAACAGTTTTTATCCACGAGTAGTTGCTCTACTCAACAGCCAAAAATCTGTAGCCTCCCTTTGACCTGGTAATTTGTTGGTTCACATGCTTGATCAATGATGTTTTATCATTAATGTTTTATTATTATTAATGTTTGTTTTTTGAGTCATTCGTAACTGTCACTGTATGTCATGTTGTTACATGTGGGCGGAGCACCAAGGCAAATTCCTGGTATGTGAATACTTGGCCAATAAACTTACTTCCTTACTTACTATCCTCGGCCTTCTCCATTGTCAGAGTGAAGCTAAACGTAAATTGGAGGAACAGCATCTCATATTTAGGTTGGGCAGCTTGCCAGTGGTTGTATGAGTATTGAATTCTCTAATTTCAAGTAACCCTTTTATTCCCTCTCTCACCATCCATCTCCCAGCCAAGTCACACCTGCTTTTCCTTGTCATCTCACTACAACTAACAAAGACCTGTTTCCTTTATGATTGTTACTTTTTTGCATATCTTTTATTCATTTGATATCTCTCTACATCACCGTCTATATCTCGCGTTTCCCCTTCCTGGACCTTTCAGTCTGAAGAAGGGTCTCGACCCGAAACGTCGCCCATTTCTTCTATCCAGAGAAGCTGCCTGTCCCACCGAGTTTTTGTGTGTATCTTCAGTTTAAACCAGCATCTGCAGTTCCTTCCCTCACAATGCTGTACCATGTTCTATACGTTCTACATGAGTGCAGAGAAGGTTCACAAGGATATCCCTCCATTTCCACCAGTTCCCGTACTGCTTCAATCACCACCCCAGCATTGTGTTCCAGACACCTACCACTCTCCATGTACAACAACTTGTTCCTCACATCTCTTTTAACCATTCCTTTTGGATACATTTAACACATTTTCCCCCGAAACAGCATCAGCAATTCCCTGCTTCTACGTTTTTACAAAGATTTTGCCGGGATTCGAGGGCCGGAGTTAAAGGGAGAGGTTGGGTAGACTAGTACGCTATTCCTTGGAGCGCAGGAGGCTGAAGGGTGAATATCGAGAGGTATAAAATCATGCAGATGCTAGTTTATACCAAAGATAGACACCAAGTGCTGGAGTAAATCAGCGGGTTAGACACAAAGTGGAGATAGACACAAAGTACTGCAGCGGGTCAGGCAGCATCTCTGGAGAAAAAGGATTGGTGACGTTTCAGGTCGGGACCCTCCTTCAGACTGCACATTCAGTCTGGAGATGGGTCCCGACCCGAAAAGTCACCTTGGGTGGCATGGTGGCGCAGCGGTAGATTTGCTGCCTCACAGCGCCAGAGACCTGGGTTTGACCATGACCACTGGTGCTGTCTGTAAGGAGTTTGTACGTTCCCCCCATGACCTGCGTTGGTTTTCTCCGGGTGCTCCGGTTTCCTCCCACACTACAAAGACGTACAGGGTTGTAGGCCAATTGGCTTGGCATAATTAATTGTAAATTGTCCCGCGTGTGTATAGGATATGTGTAAGTGTGCAGGGATCGCTGGTCGGCTCGGACCTGGTGGGCCGAAGGGCCTGTTTCCGAGCTGTATCTCTAAACTTTGTGTCTATTGAAGGAGGGACAATTTACAGAAAAAGGTTAATTAAAGATCAGAAAGGTCATCACATCGCGACTAAAGCTGGTGATTGACACAATATTGAACCCAGCACAAGTAATAGACAATAGGTGCAGGAGTAGGCCATTCGGCCCTACGAGCCAGCACCGCCATTCAATGTGATCATGGCTGATCATCCCCAATCAGTACCCCATTCCTGCCTTCTCCCCATATCCCCAGACTCCACTATTTTTAAGAGCCCCATCTATCTCTCTCTTGAAAGCATCCAGAGAACCCACCTCCTCCGCCCTCTGAGGCAGAGAATTCCACACACTCACGACTCTCTGTGAGAAAAAGTGTTTCCTCGTCTCCGTTCTAAATGGCTTACTCCTTATTCTTAAACTGTGGCCCCTGGTTCTGGACTCCCCCAACATCGAGAACATGATTCCTGCCTCTAGTGTGTCCAAGCCCTTAACAATCTTATATGTTTCAAAGAGATCCCCTCTCATCCTTCTAAACTCGAGTGCACAAGCACAGCTGCTCCATTCTCTCAGCATATGACAGTCCCGCCATCCCGGGAATTAACCTTGTCAACCTACACTGCACTCCCTCAATAGCAAGAATGTCCTTCCTCAAATTAGGGGACCAAAACTGCACACAATACTCCAGGTGTGGTCTCAATAGGGCACTGTACAACTACAGAAGTAGAAAGCATTTTATCGGGATGCATCACAGCTTGGTTTGGGAACAGCTCCACCCAAGACCACAAGAAATTGCAGAGCATCATAAAAGCCGCCCAGACCATCACACAAACCAACCGCCCTACCATTGACTCAATATACACCTCATACTGCCTCAGCAAGGCCAGCAGACTAATCAGGTGTGAGTCACCTGCCAGCCACTACCTCTTCTCCTCTCCCATCGGGCAAATGTTGGGAAGTGTGAAAACGCACGTCTCCAGATTCAGGGACAGTTTCTTCCCAGCTATTATCATACAACTAAACCATCCTACTAACAACTAGAGAGCAGTCCTGAACTACTGTCCATCTCATTTGGAGACCCTCGGGCTATCTTTGATCGCACTTTACTGGATGTCATTCCCTTTATCACGTATCTGTACACGGAGCAAGGCTAGATTGTAATCATGTATTTGCTGACTAGTTTGCTTGTAACAAAAGCTGTTCACTGAAACTTGGTACACGTGACAATAAAGTAAACTAAACAAATCTAGACTGAACTAATCTGAATTAAATTAAAACTAAACAGAACTAATCAAAATTAAACTAAGCTGAACTAAACTAAAACTGAACTAAACTACACTGAATTAAACTAAAACTAAATGGAACTAATTGGAATTAAAACTGGACTAAACTGGACTAAACTAAGGTGAACTAAACTTAGAACAAAGGGGAGGCCATTTAAGACTGAGGTGGGAAAAATCTTTTTCACCCAGTGAGTTGTGAATTTATGGGATTCCCTGCCACAGAAGGCAGTGGAGGCCAAATCACCGGATGGATTTAAGAGAGAGTTGGATAGAGCTCTAGGGGCTAGTGGAGTCAAGGGATATGGGGAGAAGGCAGGCACGGGTTATTGATTGGGGACGATCAGTCATGATCACATTGAATGGTGGTGCTGGCTCGAAGGGCCGAATGGCCTCCTCCTGCACCTATTTTCTATGTTTCTAAACTGAATTAAACTCAAACTAAATGGAATTAAAACTGGACTAAACTGAACTGAATTAAATTAAACTAAAACTAAACCGAACTAATTGAAACTGAACTAACCCAAACTGAACTAAACTAAATTGATCTAATCTAAAGAACAAATCTAAGCTAAAGTGAACTAACTGAATCTAAACTAAACTAAAACTGAGGTAACCTGAATGAAACTAAACTAAACTAAGTGAAGGCAGGTGAGGCTGTGGTGGCTCAGGTTGATGTTGACCATGTTGACCTTGTTGACCTTGCCCATTGAATCGTCACCCAGTGCCAACAATGCCCACCCCGCCCCCCGCCGGCGCTGATTGGCCCCTCCGCGCCGCCGGCCGTTCCCTGATTGGCGGAGACCGCCGTCAATCAGACGCGGGCCTTGGACCCGCCCGTTGTGTCAGCCCAGGCCCGCTGCTGATTAGTCGGCACAGCTGTCCATCAAAGCAGCAGCAGCAGCAGCAAGTTAGGGTGCACCAGGCCGCCGAACCCGCCCACCCATCCACCGCCTCGCCATTGGCTGCGTCCCTTCGATTCAGTGGCATCGGAGCCGGAGAGTGGTCAACAGGATTGTCAGTCACGCGGCGTCCCCGCCCCTCCGCCGTGGGCAGCGTCAGGTTAGTGTGAGAGGGCGGGCGAAGGCGCGGAAAATGGCGGCGGGGGAGACGATGGCGGCGTCGATGTCGCTGTCGCTGTCGGGGCCGGGGCCGCGGTCGGGGGCGGGAGCGGCGGAGACGGAGACGGAGACGCTCTGGTGATGTTCGCCGCCACAAACGGCCCGATGACATTTAAAAAAAAAAACATTTAAGGCCCAGTGTTTCTCCTCACGCTCGGCGGCCATGGGCAACTGCTTCAAGTCGCAGGCGGGAGACGACATCTCCGAGCTGCTGAATGACTCGGCGAGTTACGCCGGAGAGGGAGCGGGAGCGGGAGCGGGCGGCGGCGGCATCGTCGGGCCCGGGGCCAGAGGCAGAGGCAGAGCCGGCCCGGGGTCGCTGCACAGGCCGCCCCAGCAGGTCGGTGTCCGGCTACACGCTCGTTGCATTCGTATGTCGCCGTGCTCGTCCCTGTCATGTCAGCGCAGCCTGGGGGCGGTGTGGGGGAGAGAGGAGCAGAGACCCCCCCCCCCACCACCACCACCTACTGCACAGTACTATCCCAATATCCGTGTGTTCCCACTCACCCTGCGATTGGGATCAGTGTGGGAAGGAACCGCAGGTGCTGGTTTACACCGAGTGCTGGAGTAACTCAACGGGTCAGGCAGCATCTCTGCACAGAAGGAATGGGTCGAGACCCCTCATCAATGTTTGGTTTATTATTATTGACACGTGTACCAACCAAATCATACCGCGCATGTTGACACAATGAAGTGTAGATACTGGTCCCTTGAGCAAAGCACTGAGTGTATTATCTATCATCCTTTCCCTTCCCTACTGCCCCCTTCCACCTGTATCCCTCCCTCTGCCTTTAGATTTCAGCGAGTCAGGCAACATCTGTAGAGGGAAAGGACAGATGATGTTTCATGCTGATTCATCGTTCAGTCTGACCTGAGGTGTCATCATGGATGCTGCCTGACCTGCTGATTTCTCCTATCGCTTTGTGTTTTGCATACCATTAAGGTAGTTGAATGTGGAATGTAGAAAAAAGGAACTACATTTCAAGGACTACAAAGGAACTACAACTACAAAAAAGGAACTACAAAAAGAACTGCAGATGTTGGTTTATACTAAAGATAGACACAAAGCGCTGGAATAACTCAGTGGGTCAGGCAGCATCTCTGGAGAACTTTTGCAGAATGTTACAGCTACAAAGATGTCAGTACTGAGTTTGTTCGTTCTCCCCGTGACCTGCGTGGGTTTTCTCTGAGATCCTTGGTTTCCTCCTGCACTCCAAAGACGTACAGGTATGTAGGTTAATTGGCTTGGTGTAATTGTAAAAATTGTCTCTCGTGGATGTAGGATAGTGTTAACGTGCGGGCATCACTGGTCGGCGCGGACCTGGAAGGCCTGTTTCCACGCTGTATCTCTAAACTAAAACACTAAGATAGGCTTGCACTGCTGGTGGTGCTGCTGCCTCGGTGCCAGAGACCAGGGTTTGATCTTGACTGCTGTTTATGTGGTGTTCGCACTTTCTCCCTGTGATGTAGGTTTCCTCTGGGTGCTCTGGTTTCCTCCCACATCCCAAAGATGTGCGGTTTGTAGATTAATTGACCCTCTGTAAATTGCCTCTAGTGTGAAGGGAATGGATGAGAAAGTGGGATGACGTAGAATAGTGTGAACAGAAGATTGTGTGGACTCGATGGGCAGAGGGGTCTGTTAACATGCTTTATGACTAAACTAAAGTGATGCACGTGGTTGATTGGGAGATGGGAAATACATCCTTAATTCGAGAGGGAGAACCTTGAGGAAGCACACTTGGTTGTGGTGGGGGGTCTGGGTCAGGACATGGTCGGAGAGCAGCAGGAATCACGGAGTGGGAGCAGTGAGAGGGGATCTCACAGAACTGTCCGAGGGAGGTGCTTGAGAAAACGTGGGCTCTGGTTGAATAAATCAAGTGTGATTATTTGCCATATGCACAGGATGTGAGCAGATTCAATGAAATTCGTACTTGCTGCACCTTTTGAGCCTCATTCGATGCAACAATAACAATGAATATACAAAATACCTCGTATGTGAGAGGTCCATTTAGCGGTGTGCTTGTTGGTGGGCATGGCCATTGCGGGCTGAAGGGCCTGTCTGTGCTATGACTGTCGGCTGTCTTTGTGATGTTGGTTTGGGAATAAATGTTGGTTGCCATTATATCAATGTTGTCTTTGAAATGCTGCCCCCAGAATTGTTACTTGCGCAAGATGTGAGTACCTCTTGATAGATAGCACCTCTGGTAGTGTGACACCTACCAAGGGTTCTACATTTTTAGATTTAGTCACTGAGTTGTGAAGTTTAAGTGGAGAGTTGATTGAGAGTTGGGGGGGGGGGGGGGGGGAATGGCTTTGAGATCATGGTAATGTGACTAGCTTTTTCTCCACCTTAAATACAAAAAGATCAAGGATGTCAATGTTTATTGGAGACGGGTTTGCAGACTTCCTAAATTCTAATTAAAGTACAAAAGTGGAACCAGTTACAATGTTTGCATGTCACAGAAGGTTTTGGCAAGTTATTCAGAAGTAACAAAGTGAAGAACTAGCACAATGTCAGCACTCCCCCAGCTTCTGCAATGCCAGGGAACTTTGGGATAAATCCGCTGGATTAAATTGAAACGCAAAATCCTACAGGTTCATGACTATGAATAAATGACTGTTTCCTCGTAGGAAGATCCGGAAATGAATGGATCTACCATTTAAGACAGATGTGGTGAATTTGTTTTTCTTCCAAAGAGTTGTGAAACTTTGAAACTCTTTTCTGAAGCAGTTTTTTTAATATTTTAAAGCAGAAGTAGTTAAATGGATGATGAGCAATGGTATGAAAGATTGTCAGGGACTGAGGGGAATGCAGAGTCGTGGTTAAGATCAGATCGGTGACAATCTCATTAAATGGCAAAGCATGCCTAAAGGGCCTGAACCACTTACGTGTCCTTGGCACGCAAATTACGCGACCTCGTCGTCGCGTTGAGGCGCACGGACATTGTATGGCCGCGCGTTGCCGGTCCTACTGAGAAGTGTGGAGGGGTATGTAGTTGTGTGCGACATCGCGCGGAGCTCCGATATTTTTGTAGCGAACGAAATCTTCGCGCGCCAACAGCCTGTCGCGTAACTGACGGCCAAAGTGGGACAGGCCCAAGACCCTGGTGCGACGCAACGTCTCACGTCCAACTGCAGCAGAAGCAGGCAAACGATCGCCGAGCTCGGCCTGGGGATCATGGCCGTCGCGGTCCGGATCCGCCCCCACTTCTACTCCCAGAGCGGGGCCAAGAAAATTAAAGATGAACACAAAATGCAGGAGTAACTCAGCGGGACCGGCAGTATCTCTGGAGAGAAGCAATGGGTGACATTTCGGGTCAAAACCCTTCTTTTCAGACCGAAGAAGAGTCTCGACACGAAACATCATCCATTGCTTCTCTCCAGAGATGCTGCCGGTCCCGCTGAGTTACTCCTGCATTTTGTGTCCATCTTCAAATGACGTCACACGCTCCATACGGCTGTGCGTACGCATGAAATCGCGCGGGACTGTCGCGGCTCAACTCGACCACAAGGTCGCGTAGTTTGCGTGCCATGGACACGCAAGTGGGACAGGCCCTTAAGGGGCAAAGTGGCCTACTGCTCCTAATGCATGTGATTGTATGAGGATCATCGATGGTGGTGTACGGATTGCTGTCACATATGCTTGTGGTCTGTACAAATTCACTTAGATGTTGATTGAAAGATAAATAATAGCCAGGCTGCTGGAGGAAACTCTTGAGATATTAATGCAGGGTATCCATTAATAACTGAGAGGTTCATAAATTATAGGAGCAGAATTAGGCCATTTGGCCCATCAAGTCTACACTGCCATTCAATCATGGCTGATCTTTCTTACCCTCCTAATCCCATTCTCCTGCACAACACAAGCTGGCCCAGTTGTCAACTCCATTATTCTGCCTTCTCCCATAAACTGACACCAGTGCCAATCAAGAACCTATCAATCCCCATCTTAAAAATATTAATTGACGTGGCCTCCACAGCCTTCTGTGGCAATTAATTCCACAAATTCACCATGCTCTGACTAAATAAATTCCTTCTCCACGATGGGCCAGTAATCTCTACTCTGACAACAATATTCACGCAAGGGCATCGCTCCTGGTTCAGTGGTGGAGTGTCAGCCTAGATTTGGTGGAATATTTTAAGAGGTCCCAATTTTCCATCCATTCCACAGTCATTTAGTGGCTGGAGTTGGCATAAAGCCAGAAATTCCCCCGTTCATATTTGATCCCCTTTCAAGGAAAAGGGTGGGAAGTCAGCCAAGATGCCTGGTTCTATTCACACCCAAATGAATCCTCAAAACTGTATGCATGGGCCTTGTGATTCTTCCCCCCCCCCCCAGTCCAACAGTGTACCCACTGATGAGGAACATACACAATGATCACTTGCAAGGTAATCTTCCCCCATGGTATTACCACAGGGATGTGCTGGAGTGTGTTTTGGGATGTAAGGAGTGAATTGAGCTAAACAGTGACGACCCTGGAATTAAGTAGACATACATCTCGGGAGCATCTCTGGATTAGTGATGGTTCAGGACCCTTCTTCAGACCGATTGCAGAGGGGAGTGGGGAACTGGGAGAGAAGGAGGGGGTGGACACATCACGGTTGGCAACATGACCTCTGGCGAAGGGGTTCCCTGATAGACAGATTGTCGGGGATGTGCAAAGCGGCAGTGTGGGGCTTGACAATGGTGGGGCCTTGTGGTCGATGAGCGTGAGGGGAAGACAATGGGGACCCGACGTGGGGGGGGGGGGGGGCAGCTATGAGGGGGGTCATTCTAGTTTAGAATCCTCAGTCCAGGGGGAAATGTCTGTTTGTTCATTTGTTCCAGTGAAGGCGCTGTGCACACGACAGCCAGACAACATTTGCTTGTCTTTTTTCTTTTCGTTTTCACTTTTTGTGTACCTTGTGTGTTGTGACTGTCGGCAGACCAATTTCCCTCCGGGGATGAATATAGATTTATCGTATCTGATAGAAGCAGACTAATTGCCTGTGGGGAAGGCAGAGAGCAGGAGATGGCTAGAACGTGTTGCGATGCCGGTTTCTGAGAATGTTGTTTAGCTGCACCTACGATGTTCGAAACGGTTTCAAAGTTTTATTAAATGTATACTACAGTGGAAAATTCCCAGTGCTAAAATGCTAAGATGCACAGTATGGACAGGTCACATTCCTCCTGTCTGAGACGGGGTCCGCTGCGTTCATCAGAAGCTTACGGATTTCTAAGTACCTTTTTAAATTCTGCTATCAGAGACATTGTTTTATGATTTTGTTTTGTTCCTTTGATGCGGTTGGTGAGGTGTCTGTAGAGCGGGTTTAAGGTGGTGACTTGTATCATAGCAAGGAAGATTGGTGAGTGATGCGAGAGGTGTTTAAAAAGATTTGAAATGGAGATAGCATTTGTGGCCATAAAAAAAAAATCAGACTATGGGGCCCCTCTGGTCTGAGCTGTCACTGATGCTACAAACGAGGTTCTTCCCATTCCATTACTCCGTCCACATTTTTTCCTTTCTTTCCTCGAGTTAGTCTAGATTCCCCTTAAATGCATCCACATATTGAAAGTGTGTACGAGTGACGTGGAAATGTAGTGCAGGAGTGTTGGCAGGCTCTGAGGAGTGTGTGTGTGTGTGTGTCAGTGTTATGGGGGTTTAGTTTAGAGATACAGCACGGAAGCAACCAGTCATCACCCATACACTAGCCCTATCCTACTACACACAAGGGACAATTTTGAATTTTACTGAAGCCAATTAACCTAAAAACCTGAAGGTAGATAAAAAATGCTGGAGAAACTCAGTGGGTGATGCAGCATCTATGGAGCGAAGGAATAGGTGACGTTTCGGGTCGAGACCCGAAAGTCACCTATTCCTTCATTTCATAGATGCTGCCTCACCCGCTGAGTTTCTCCAGCATTTTTATCTACTTTAGATTTTTCCAGCATCTGCTGTTCCTTCTTAAACCTAAAAATCTGTATGTCTTTGGAGATGTGGGAGGAAACCGGAGCACCCGGGGAAAACCCATGCGGTCAAGGGATGAACGTATAAACTCCGCACAGACAGCACACATAGTCAGTATTGAATCTGGCGCTGTAAGGCAGCAACTCTACCGCTGCACCAGCGTAGCTCTAGTAAGTACAACTTTGTCCATGTGTTATTAGTTTTGAAGTAAATGAGAGTTGTTGGGCAACTGCTTCCAGAAAATGGATTTCAAGAAAAAATGCATGAGAAATCAGAGTTACATATGGAGTCCTGGTAAACTCTGCCTGTAATATTGAATCGTGGCATGGGAGGGATAGACTTACAATTGAAGAAGTGCAGTACGTAAATTCCTGTTGTCACTTGAGGAAAGATAGATTAGTCCTGTGCCCTCTTTAGAAGAATAAGAGGCTCTCTCAATGAAACATGAGATCCTGAAGGATCGTGACGGGAGACTTGGAGTTGATGCTTTCCCCACATGGGACGTTTTGGATCAAGATTATTAATGACGGGAGATAAAAGGAACTACAGATGTTTATTTTTCAAAAAAAGTGCTGGAGTAAGGCTAATTAACCTATAAATCCACATATTAAATCCACTCGTCTGATTGTATGATGTGGGAGGAAACTGAAGCACCCAGGAAAATACGCAGGTGGTTACAAGGAGAATTTGCAAACGCATCCGAGGTTAGGATCGAACCCAGGTCTTTGGTGCTGTGAGGCAGTTGCACCACTGTGCTGTCCCAAGACGTTTTGTTCCGATGATGTATACTGCTCCAGAGAAACCCGACCCATGGACGATACCCCAGGTCTCTCTGCCCAGGGAAGGATTTACTTGCAATTGAGGGTGTGCAGTGAAAGTTCATCAGATTCATTCATGGACAGGGGTGTCTTTCCTATGAGGATTAGGTTCAAAGTATGAGAATTTGTTTCTGGGCTTGTCACGCTGGTAGCTGTAGGGAAGCTTTCCCAGGTAGGGTGTCAAAAACGGGTCATAGCTTTAAAATAACATTGTCCGTTCAAGGGAGATGAGAATAAATCACTTCACCCAGTGGTGCTGCATCCTTGGACTTCCTGCTCACAGGTGCAGTGGAGGGATATTCATGACAGACCACCAGCTGTTTGCAAATGCGGGGAATCTAGGCTCAATGCGGGGAGCGGTCCTGAGGTAAAAGACCACCCGTTATCTTGTCGAATGGGGGAGGGCGGAATAGATGACTCTTGCCTCCATTTCTGATGCAATGGCTTTTTAAAAGCATTAGTGAATGACATGAGTGGAAGAAAACATTGGAATGAGATGAACAAAAGGATGGGAAGGTGACAAGCACAGTGTTTTATGCTGAGGCTGGTTATAATCTGTAACTTTGGAGCCGGTGGAAATGGTGGCATCAGAGTGAATAGGGCACTGGTTGGCGGTTGAGAGGAAATAATTTGGGAAAGAGGGAGCAGGCCCACATATTGCTGTGCAGGGAGCTGGCAATGGGCCAAATGGTGACATCCTGTGTTCTTCAGTGTTCCAGAGATGCACATTCTCAAGACTGAGATTCATTGATGCATTGTAAGGGGAATTGGACGGTGTGGGATTAGTGCGGGAATGTGCCGAGGTAAAAGATTTTATTGAATGGTGGAGAAGGCTACATTTCTTTTGGTTTAGTTTATTGTCACGTGTACTGAAGTGTAGTGAAAAAATGTTTGTGCTTGTTATCTTTTCAGCGGGAAGACTATTCATGATTACAATCGAGCTGTCCACAATGTACAGATACAAGATAAAGGGAATAATGTTTAATGCAAGGTAAAATCCGATTGAAGATAGTCGGAGGGTGTTAAATGAGATAGATGGTAGCTCAGGATTGCTCGTTAGTTGGCGAAAGGATGGTTCATTTGCCTATTAACAGCTGGGAAGAAACTGGAATCTGGAGGTGTGCATTTTTGCACTTCCGTATCTCTTGCCTGATGGAGGAGGGGAAAAGGTGTGTGAGACCAGTCCTTGAATATGCAGGTGGAACTTGCTGAGGCAGCGTGAACTGTGGGTGGAGTCCGTGGGGGGGGGGGGGTGTTTTTCATGATGGCCTGGGCTGCGTCCACAATTCGCTGCAATTTCTTGTGGTCTTGAATGGAACTGTTCTGGAGACTATTATTTTCTTATTCCAGATCACAAAAGGAGCCTAAGGTTCTCCCTTATTTGAATAAAGACTATGATAAGCACTTGTGAGGTGATGATTTGCAGATCAGTAAAGAACAAGCTTTTTGATACAGGAGAAATACCATAGTTGATCCGCAATCAAGGCATCCACAGTATGCAGATGCAGTATAAAGGGAATTATATTTAGTGCAAGATTGAGTCCGATTAAAGATAGTATGTGGGTGGACCAAATGCAAGTGTTCGGTGAAACGGATGCCTAGTCTACACTTTGTCTTGACCTAGTAAGAAAGTGCCGATTCGGGCACTCCAAGCCGCGGATTTTGTTTGGCCGTCCCAACGTCAAAATTTGGATCATCCCGACGAGAAAGCCTGTACGTTGGGCCGTCCGTAGCGGCGACTACGGAGGGTTCATGGCCCCGACCATGGGTGAACAAAGGAGGAGGACTGGCTGAACCTTGTTGCCTTCCACCCCAGTGAAGAATGCTGTGGTGGATGTTTGTGTTAAATTCTATTGTGTATTGTGTGTTCTTTTTAAGTGTATCGCTGCTGGCAAATTCATTTCACGGCACCTTCGGCAAAATAAGTCTCCTGTGCTGTAATAATTCCCTGATTTTATCAACTTTCTCCACATTCAGGTACCTTTCTTGTGGGACTGAAGTAATGGTACAGGTTGTTGTGTGGCACTGATAGCTAAGTGGTGCCTGCTCGAGACAAGCTTGGCACCACAAGCGGCCACTCTGGGAGTGGCTGCGATTTCCCCAGCGCTGATTTCTAAGCTGCTACTGTGGCCAGTTTTTCCTTTTCCTAAGTAGACTGCAGGTGCTTCCCCACAGGAAGAGAAAACGAAGGCCTTCAGCTCTCCTTTAATAGAGTTCCCCTTCAAGCACTGCGCGGACAAACTTTATAACATTCCTTGCGTGTATTTTGGCTTGGGGACACAAAACGCTTGTGTGTTCCACATCATGCAGGCAGTTAGGGCCATGAATGGAGACTTTGAGATGCGGTAGTGGAGCTAGGCATGTTTCAAGGATGAGAGGGTGGCCTATGTAAATAGTTCAGGGACCACAGGAATAGATCGGCAGGTTATAATTAGATGTTTAACCGTAGGTTTGATCTATAAATAGACGTTGGAAAAAGATTTTGGGTTAAGTATATATATATAGCTCTGATACCACAGAAATAATGTCACTGCTGTGAGAAGGGGTTTATTGGAGAAGGAGCGCTTAAATTGAGAAGGAGTGCTTAAAGATGTATAGCCTGGTTAATAAGAGGGGGGGGGGGGGGGACATTTTTTGCATTCAGACAAAACCAATTAACCTACAAATCTGTACGTCTTTGGAATGTGGGAGGGACAGGATTGAACCCGAGTCTCTGGCGCTCTAATGCAGCAAGTCTACCACTGTGTCGCCCCGAGGGTGTTGTTTAAATCTGAGTGTGGAGCCCCTAGTTTTCCAAACGCTGACGCCTCTGGCTTTTCTTTTCCAGAAAGGATTGCTACGAGTTGGAATACCGGAGGCTTTAGAAGACCGAAAGGCAAGGCAGTATAAAGCCAGACCAGGACGCAGAGAGTGCTTCACGTACACACACACGCACGCACGCACGCGCACACAGAACAACAGAGAGACAGCAACGGCCAGAGGCTTAGGGAGCAAGGCAGACGGCGTAATATGGCTGAGAGTAAGAAAGAAAGAATCAGAATTCGGGAGGAGCAGAAAGGGAAAAGGGCTCACAGAGAACAGCCTACAGTAAGTGAGAGCCAGAGGCTAGGTTGGTGGGCAGGGCTTGGCAACGTGATTGGACATGCTGGTGTAGAGGGGGCACGTGATTCGGCCTCCTGTTGGGGGCAGGGGAACGTCATTGGGTGCGCTGGCAGGGGTGGAGAAGTGATTGGGCATGCTGGAGGAGCGGGGGGGGGGTTCATGATTGGGTGTCTTGTTGGGGCTGGGGAACGTGAATGGGTGTGCTGATGAGGGGTGGGCACGTGATTGGATATGTCGGAGGACCACGTGATTGGGTGTGTGGGAGGTCCACGTGATTGGATGTGTGGGAGGACCACGTACGTGATTGGACGTGTGGGGGGACCATGTGATTGGGTGTGTGGGAGGAGGATCATGTGAGTGGGGGTTTGGGGGGGGGGAGATATCTGGATGAGCCTGGAAGCGGAAGGGATGACTGGGCGTGCTGGGTCAGGTGATGTGGGTTGTTGGACGTACCAGGGCTGGGCTCTCGGCTGTGCTGATCAGATGGGAGATTGCCATTGGGAGGGGAAGGGTATGGTTGGTCATAGGAAAGGAGTTCGAATGAGTGGGGGAGTCGAAGGAGAGACCACCTGTGATTACTGCTTCTGATCACAATTGTTTTTCATGAATTCTGTCCACGGGACACCCCATCAGAAGGGGAGACTTAGGAGACTGCAGATGCTGGAATCGGGAGCAACAGGCAATCTGCTTGGAGGATCTCTGTGGGTCGAGCAGCATATGTGGGGGAATGGACAATGTTTTCGGTTAAACCCCGCCAACACTGTGGCACAACTGGTCGAGTAGCTGCCTCGTAGCGCCAGAGAACCCTGGTTCGAACCTGACCTCGGCTGATGTCTTTGTGGAGTTTGCACGTTCTCCCTGTGATCGCTTGGGTTTCCTGCGGGTGCTCGTCCAAAACGTCACTTATCCATGTTCTCTAGAGATGTTGCCAGATCTGCTGAGTTACTCCAGTACTTTGTGTCTTTTTATGGGCGGCACTTTGGCACAGCTGTAAAGTTGCTGCCTCACAGCACCAGAGACCCGGGTTCGATCCCGAGCACGGGTGCTGTCTGTACGGAGTTTGTACGTTCTGCATTGACTCCATAAGTGATTTCCACATGAGACCGACCCAGTATAATGAAATGCTTTTATGTAACAAGTCTTTAGTATCTGGGATGTACTTACTGCATGATAAGGTGGAGGGTGTCAGTGTTATTGTTGGTTGAAAATAGAATTAGAAAAATTAAATCTAGGGACAGAAATTGGATAAACTGGATTATGTTCGGAAAGAGGTTCTGCAAATGAGTTTGGTTGATCCCCTGCCCAGTGCCCCACTCACTACGCCCGCCTCCACCCAGTGCCTGTCCCATATAGTGCCTACCCCCATGCCTGGTGCCCACCCCATGCCCCATACACAGTGCCCTCCCTTGCCTGCCCCAAACAGTGCCCACACACCCCCCAGTGCCCACCCCCCTTCCCACACATACCCTTACCTAATGCCCACCCCTGTCCCTTACACAATGCGCTCCCTCCAGCAATGGCCAGCAATTCCCATCAGACTCTTGAATGCCATGTAATGTGCCACCACCATTATCTATTTTATCGTTTTATTCATTTTATCTTTTTATTCATTTTATCCTTCTGTTTATTGATGTATTTCTAAATGACAATAAAGTTTTGATTGATTGATGTGTGCGGTTTTACACGGAGGGTGCCGGGTGCCTGAAACTTGCTGCCGCGGGTGGAGGTGGAGATAGATAGATACGAAAGAGGCATTGAAGAGAGATTTGGAGAAGCACATGGACAATCAGAGAATGGAGGATTATGGATTATGTGCAGGAAGTTAAGAGATGGTCTTGATATCATGTTT
The DNA here is from genome assembly GCA_035221665.1 of Okamejei kenojei. Classification (NCBI taxonomy): domain Eukaryota; kingdom Metazoa; phylum Chordata; class Chondrichthyes; order Rajiformes; family Rajidae; genus Okamejei; species Okamejei kenojei. The sequence goes on along the minus strand of CM069166.1, from coordinate 15,273,798 downwards.
GGAACAGACATTGTGGGCCTGTTCTAGTGCTGTATTAATCCATATTCTGTATGGTTTGGGGCAAACTGTACAGAGCAAACTGAAGGGTGGCACAGAGTTGTTATCTCACAGCGCCAGAGACCCAGGTTTGATCCTGACTACGGGTGCTGCTGTGCGGAGTTTATACGTTCTCCCCGTGGGTTTTCTCCGGGTTTCCTTCCGCTCTCCAAACACATGTAGGTTTGTAGGTTAAATGGCTTCGGTAAAGATTGTAAAGTGTCTCTGGTATGCAGGATAGTGCTAAGTGTGCCACGATCGCTGGTTGCTGCCAAAGGGCCTGGTTCCACACTGGATCACTAAACTAAACTCTGAAGTAACCGATCAGATTAAGTTGGTCAGAATGGGCTCCTTCATTTTGAAACTCTCCGTGACCCAATAAATTATTCCCTGTGTTTCAGGAACAAGCACAAATTCCAGTTTATCACCCAACGCCGAGTCAAACCCGTCTGGCCACACAGTTGACGGAGGAAGAGCAGATCCGAATAGCACAGAGACTGGGTCTAATCCAACACCTTCCCAAGGGCAGCTTCAACTGCGGAAGAGAACCCCAGAACAAGAAGGTCAAGGAGTGAGTATCCTGGCAGTGACAGCCCGGAGGTTACATTACTCAAAAACGATGTAAGAGGCTACATAGTAATGTGGTCGCTGGAACCTTACATTCGGTTAACTAAATGATTAAAAGAAACTAATATCACTCGCACAGAATTACCACAATATCCCTCCATCCTCTGGTTCACTGAACACCTTTCGGGAAGGACTTCTATACTCTTTGTGTAGGAAGGAGCTACAGATGCTGGTTTACACTGAAGATAGACATAAAAGGGTCTCGACTAAAAACGTCACCCATTCCTTCTCTCCTCAGATGCTGCCTGTCCTGCTGAATTACTCCAGCATTTTGTGTTTATGCCCTATTTGTGTTGGTCTGCAGATGTCACATCCTTCATCAGGATTCATGATATGTAGGAAGGAATTGCAGATGCTGGTTTATGTTGAAGATTGAGATAAAGTGCTGGAGTAACTCAGCGGGGTCAGGCAGCATCTCTGCCCCCTCTCTTCACCCCATCTGTATATGGGTGGCGTGTCCGAAGAAAGATTCTGTCCGGAAACGCCAGATCACAACGGACTAAAACTTTAAAGAAAATTTGTGTTCTGTTATTTCAGTTGTGTTACTTCTGATCACCATGCATTAGGAAAAATCCCATTATGCTCAAGAGAGCAGAGAAGATTTAAGATGATGTTGCCAGGACTCGAGGGTCTGAGCTGTAGGGAGAGGTTGGGCAGGCTAGGAATTTATTCCTTGGAGCGCAAGAGGTTGAGGGGTAATCTCATAGAGGAGTATAATAGAAACATAGAAATTAGGTGCAGGAGTAGGCCATTCGGCCCTTCGAGCCTGCACCGCCATTCAATATGATCATGGCTGATCATCCAACTCAGTAACCCGTACCTGCCTTCTCTCCATACCCTATGATCCCCTTAGCCACAAGGGCCACATCTAACTCCCTCTTAAATATAGCCAATGAACTGGCCTCCACTACCCTCTGTGGCAGAGAGTTCCAGAGACCCACCACTCTCTGTGTGAAAAAAGTCCTTCTCATCTCGGTCCTAAAGGATTTCCCTCTTATCCTTAAGCTGTGACCCCTTGTCCTGGACTTCCCCAACATCGGGAACAATCTTCCTGCATCTAGCCTGTCCAACCCCTTAAGAATTTTGTAAGTTAAGGGGTAATGTCCCTGTCCCACTTGGGAAACCTGAACGGAAACCTCTGGGGACTTTGCGCCCCACCCAAGGTTTCCGTGCGGTTCCCCGAGGTTTTTGTCAGTCTCCCTAATGGTCAAAAGTGGTTTCCGTTTTAAAAATCAGTCATTTTTTAGTCAAAGCCGATTGCGATGTTAGTTGAAGGCGGTTGCGCAAAGTCTCCAGAGGTATCCGTTCAGGTTTCCTAAGTGGGACCAGGGCATTAGTTTTCTTCCCAGAGCTGGGGAATCAAGAAATAAAGGGGGGTAAAATGACAGTAATTCAGTGGGTCAGGCAGGATCTTTGCCTGACTCGCTGCGATGCTGCCTGACCTGCTGAGTACTCCAACACTTTGTGTCTTTTTTTTGTAAACCAGCGCCGCAATTCCTTGTGCCTCCAGAACCAGAGGACATAGGTTTAAGATGAGAGGGGAAAGATTGAATGGAATCCTGAGGGGTGACTTTTTCCACACAGAAGGCGGTGGGTATTGAGGCAGGGACTATCCCAACATTTAAGGAACAGTTGGACAGTTACATGGATAGGTAGATAAAAATGCTGGTGAAACTCAGCGGGTGCGGCAGCATCTATGGAGCGAAGGAAATAGGCAACGTTTCGGGCCGAAACCCTGAGTCTGAAGAAGGGTTTCAGCCTGAAATGTTGTCTATTTCCTTCGCTCCATAAATACTGCCGCATCCGCTGAGTTTCTCCAGCATTTTTGTCTACCTGCGATTTTCCAGCATCTGTAGTTCCTTATTGAACAGGTACATGGATAGGACAGGTTTGGAGGGATATGGGCCAAATGTCGGCTGATGGGATGGGTGTAGCTGGGACCTGTTGGCCGGTGTGGGCATGTTGGGCCGAAGGGCCTGTTTCCACACTCTATGACTCTATAAGCCGTATAAGTAATAATGAACTTGTCGTTTGTCCTCAGGTGCGTGATCTGTATGATGGACTTTGTGTACGGTGACCCCATCCGGTTTTTGCCGTGCATGCACATCTACCACATGGAATGCATTGACGAGTGGCTCATGCGGTCGTTCACCTGCCCCTCGTGCATGGAACCCGTCGATGCGGCCTTGCTGGCATCCTACGAGACCAACTGACCTGGCTCGGCCGTTGCCAATTGCCCCTGCACTTTGAATGTTGCGCTGCCAAAAGGAAAGAAGACTGGGGCGGGGCAGGGGTGGGGGTGGGGTGAAAACTCCTACTCGCTCAGACCAAAGAACTATCCCATCCACCCCCACCTCCCTGCCCCCTCTCTTCGCCCCATCCATACAATCAACCAGAGCTTTTGTTTGCACCAGACCGTACATTTTACCAGCTGAAGATGCTGCGATTTGGCCAAATGTTTTACTTAACACTGACCAGCAGAGAGGAAAGTGATTAAAATCAGAGTGAAGGCAGGAGTCCCACTCAAAAAAAACAACTCGAGGTGTTTTAGACTTTAACTCTCTTTGCACGTGCAGTGTCGTTGCCCTTCAGGTCAATTAGCTTTGCCCGCTGCGAGGCTAGCAGAGTTTGTGCTTTGACACATAAGGGTGGCGCTACTCCGATTAATGCACGGGTGCTGCTCCATGCAGCAGGGTATGCCCCCCCCCCCCCCCCCTACTCCTCACCATCTCGGTGGCTGTTCCTGGTTGCAGTGGGATTTGCCATTGACACTGGACATGGTTTAGATCAAAGTCTCCTGAACGATCCTTCCTTGGGCAAGTGGCTGATTCTGCCAATGAACTGGAGTTAAAGGATCGTTGGAACCGAGAACATCGAGACATTGTGGGCCGGTATGGGCGAGTTGGGCCGAAGGGCCTGTTTCCACACTCTATTGATCTATGACTCGAAGCGGATGATGGGGTTGCATCTGCTTCACATTCTAGTACCAGACTATGATTACCTAGCAGGCCAGTGTTGGTTGTATTTGAGCGGGTGATGCGAGATGCCACTGTGAACCGCTGTGGTGTACATGGTGAAAGTGCCCCCACAGTTCGGCATTACCCCCCCCCCCCCCCCCCCCCCCCCCCCCCCCCCACCCTGCTCTACACTCTTGCACTTCATCTCACACAGGCTACCTATTAGAATGGGGCTAACGCCGGACAAGTGGGGAAATCACCATTCCCGTGTCTCCGCTGCACAACCAAGGACGATCCAGCCTCGAGCCGCGGGATATATGCAAGTTGTAAACGTGGACAGCTAGAGGATGGGTCTGTGTCGTCGTAGACTCCTCCATCGAAGCACCCGGGAGACCAACCCTCCTCACTCAACATCCTGCACAGCACGTCCCCCTGTTGACTGAAGCCCCGGAAAACATCTCGGGAAGGCCGGATCTCCGATGAAAGACTCCGTGTGCTGCAGCAGCTGAGGAGAGGGTCCGAGGCGGAGACTACGAGCAGGAATCTGGTCGCCCACCAGGCAGCAGAGATGCCCACACAGACTTGGCTTCGAGGGTGTCGATGGCACTTCAGCATCTCGGCTGCCCGCCAGTCAGTGTATTTGCAGCACTCCTCTCTCCCAAGGCGGTGGAGCCCAGGCTCGTGCCCGGGATCCAGAATGCTGTTCCAGCTCAAGACCTCCATGTCTCTCTGCTGGGAGGGAGCAGTGACGGGGAAAGACGGAAGATGGCCTGAGCAACACGCTGCTGGTTCAGCTTCATCTTTTACTAAACCCTTTACCTGCTGTGACCTGAGGCAAGGCACCAAAGTGTTCTTCAGTGTTGATCGTGGCCAGCAGGGTCTGGGAGAGATTCATGATTCATGAGGTTCATCTGTCCCTGGTCGCAGGCTTCTGAGGGCTGGGGATCTGGGAGAAGCCTCGCGTTGCCCCTCAGTGGTTCCAAGGACTGCTCCAACTTACTATGCACATTTGCTCCAGAGTCCTTGTCCTGATTCAGGATTCTGAGAATTGATGTGAAAATAATGGGGTGGTGACACAGTGGAGCTGCTGCCTCACAGCGCCAGAGATCCAGGTTCAATCATGACCTCTGATGCTGTCTGTGTGCCGTTTGCATGTTCTCCCCATGACCACGTGGGTTTCCTCAGGATGCTCCTGTTTCACGAAACTGAACTAGCGCTGACAGTGAGAAAGGCAGGAGATCGGTCATCAAACATTTGGCACCTCTCACTGCTCTTTTAATTCATCAGATCTGCACAGACTCGGGTAGATTATCTAGTTATTTTTCTTCTCCTAGTCTCCTCACCACCCTGTCAGTGTTACCCCACCATGTCTGAAGAAGGATGGTTTTCAGTAGGTAATTTAAAACAAGCTTTCCCTTACTGCTCTCTTTGTCATCTGTGAGTCTGCTGCCTCCTACTGGTCTCCAAGAATGGCTGTTGGCATCTCCACCGTTGGCTGTGAGCGAGGGTGTGTTACCAGTGTGCTAGGGACCTTTATACTGTAACGCAGGGTTTCACCAGATATGTTTTAGTCCTGAAACATTCCAGTCGTTGCCACTCTAGAAATTCCCAGTGCTGTCTGGGGATGAGCCAGGAGTTTAACTACAGGACCTGCCTATTCCTAGGGACCTTTCCTCATACCGGCTGGAAACCATTCGGGCTTCAATTCTTTTGTTTAGTTTAGAGATACAGCATGGAAACAGGCCCTTCGGCCCACCGGGTCCATGCTGACCATCGATTACCCATCCACACTAGTTCTATGTTATCCCACTTTCTCATCCACTCCCTACGCACTAGGGGTAATTTACGGAGACAAGTTAACTTACAAATTCGCACATCTTTGGGATGTGGGAGGAAACCAGAGAACCCAGAGGAAACCCACACGGTCAGGGGGAACGAGCAAACCACACAGACTGCACCCAAGGTTAGGTTGGAACCCGGGTCTCTGGTGCTGTGAGGCAGCAACTCTACCAGCTGCACCAGCGTGCCACATTGTTTGGTCACAAGCTGTCGAACAAGCGTATTTATACGCCATCTCCAATGCCTTCCACGACTTTGTAAAGAAAGTGTTTAAAGAGTGCAATGGAAATCCAATTTGAGTTTTGAAATGTTCATGTTTTTTCACTGGTATGTGTGAGCTACCCAGAGATTAGTTTTTAATTCCTGGAGACTGCAGCGGAACTCTGGAAGGCTGATTGTCCTTATGTGGTGTGGGTCCAGTGTCTGAGACTGTAGCCGGGCTTGCAGCTGGAATCCCCCTGATCCCCTGGGTCAGTACATTTAGTGCCCAAGAGCCACCTTACACCTAAAGGTCACCCTTTCTGTGGCTGTTCCAACTTCTGCGGGGGGGGGGGGGGGGGGGGGGGGGGGGGGAGGGCAGTGAGTACAAATGGAATATGGTCAGATTTACTGTTCAGTGTGCATCTGTGTAAACCATCTGAGTTTTGTTTTAAGGAAGCTCTTAACATAAAGAATTAAAATTATGTTGGATAACGGTGCAATTTGCACCCAAACAGTTCAAATGTTGAGGGTTTATTTAGCTATTTACCGTCATTGCCCTGCACTCAGAGCAGGCACCATCCAGTGTGCTGAACCTCTGCTGCACCGGAGTATCTCCTGGGTCTCCTCGAATCCCTGCAGCTGATCCCCACTGGGCTCTGGTGTCCTTGTTCATGCACTCTTGTTTCACATGATTTGGTCTGCATTGGCCATGGGTGCAGGGTGTCACAGTCGGTCCACTCATGGCTGTTATACTGTTAAACTCAAATCCAATTTGTACAATGTGACTTGCTGACTGGCCCTAATAAGTCAAGGCCTCACTTGACAGCAATCAGCCGATTCGCTGGCAACCAACAATCACACCAGACATGCTCTGGTCTCTGAGCACGTCTGACACCAGTTGTTGTCTTTACCTGACATAATTTGGTAGATCCTTGGAGTGTCCGTTAACCCTGTACACTGAAGTGTCTCCTCCAGGATTGCACCATGACTCGTTTCATTATGAGATTTGCTTTTATGGTCAGTGTTGCTCTTGAGCTGATTCCCAAGAAAGGTGTAAGTTGCCCTCCATGGGTGCGAGAGAGCAAAGCCAGGTGGACTCCATGAAGGAAAATGAAGCCTGGGTGAGCTTGTGTGCTACTTGGTTTGGTATATGTGGCTGCATTGGAAAGTGTGGATTTGCTGTAATTTTGCACATTCTGTGACGGAATGCAATGTGGTTGCAGTTCTTAAAACCTTTACTAATGTGTTTAAGTTTGCCTGTCCAAGGCACTTGTTGTCTAATTGCATCTTCCCACAGCTACGTCTGAATCTGTTCTTCCATCACTTGTGAACTTGAGACATGAAAAGTCAGGAGAGGACCCATGACGTTAAATTGGGCTCAGAATTATGTTTTGTTGCAGTATCTACTCATTGGTTCATAACTTATAGGAGCAGAAATAGGCCATTTGGCCCATCAAGATGTGGGAGGATCTGCCATTCAATCACGACTGATCTATCTTTCCCTCTCAAACCTATTCCCCAGGCTTTTCCCCATAACCCCTGATACTCTTACTAATCAAGAATCTGTCAATCTCTGCCTTAAAAATATCCACAGCTCTGTCTGCCCTCACTGTATTTGATAAGACATGGAAGCCTGGCACTTTGGCCCACACTGACCATCGATTGCCTGTTCATGCTAGTTCTATGTTATCTCACTTTTGCATCCACTCCCCACACTCTAGGGGCAATTTACACAGGCCAATTAGCTGCCAAACCTGTACATCTTTGGGATATGGGAGGAAACCGGAATACCCGGAGGAAAATGTGCAAACTCCACACAGCCGGCACCTGCAATCAGTATTGAATCCAGGTCACTGGCTCTACTAGCTGCTCCAGTATGCCGTTACTTGCGAGAAAGACTCGGACCAGCGTTTCAGAAGTGCAAATCTAACATAGGAAAAACACAAAATAGGTGCAGGAGGAGGCCATTCATTGTGAACATGACGTTGACGAGGAGCTTCCATTATCAGACTCAGCCCTGCAGCAGAATTCGGGCCATTTGGCCCACTAATCCCATTTGGCCTACATGCCTCAAAACCTTTTTAATCCATAAACCTGCCCTAGTGTCTTTTCAGTATTAATGTACCTGGCTAATTTGTCAGGGAAGTTTTACACCATTCCCTAGGAAATGGCACCAGCAGGAATGCAGGATAAGAGCACCCAGACTAGGCATGAACGGGTTTTTTTTTATATTGAGCAAGGACCAGGAGACAAATAATGCTAGGTCTGGGAGTCAGACTTCAGTGTGGGTGGATTACTGTGCATTCGGCTTAGGGAATTTGAGTAAGAGTTGGTGTTGAAGGTGCAGAAGCTTCTCATGACTAAGTTATGACTGATTGCAAGTCTGAGCACAAGCTGCTCTCGCTGGCTAGAGAAATAGCCGAGAATATAACTGAGATTGAGTTGTACGGCGCAGGCCGTTCGGCCCATCACGTCTGCACCAAGTACCCATCTATACTAATCCCATTTCCCAGCATTGGTTTGTAACCTCTGCCTTGTGGACAGTTTAAAGAAAACTGGTATTAACTGCACTTTTTAACATTTTTGCGTGCTAATGGTTTACCCGTATGCAGAGATAAATGTCAACATTCAATTGGAGGTAAAAGCTAAGAAATGTACAGCATTGCAAAACTGACGGGTGGAACTGCTCCCTGTTCTAAGGGATCACTCCTGCTGATTGTCACTGCTTCATGCTGGCAGTTTACACACACCACTTTCCACATCAAGGATGTTATCTCAGATCCTTCAGCCACGCTGAAGCAGCACTCATCAGTGAGACCCTCACAAGTGCACCTCTGGCCCAGCTGCGCACTTGCCTTTCCGAGCCAGGGTTATAGTGTGTACCTGGCGGTCTGCCACGCTACCAAACATCACCAGAATCCCACCATCATTTTAAAGACTTTGACCGTAAACACTGTTTCTGTTCAGTCACTTTGACATCTAGGCTGGGAGATCTCTACAAAGTATTGCTATCTAGAACTGCTCAATACTCTTCTGTTTTTGGTTTGAGTACAACTAATGTTTTTAGTTTACACTTGCTGCTGGTTACATTAATCATGTAAAAATGTGTCTATTTAAAAAAAATAAAGAAAGACATCTGCAGACTGATTTCTCTGTTGGTGGTATTAGTGGGGGGACAGACTTCTGGGACATGGGACAGGCCAACCAAGGAACAGGCCGTTCAACCCTCGATGTGCTGAATATGATGCCAAGATAAACTATCCTCATCTGCCCACACACAATCCATATACCTGCATTCCCTACAAATACACATGCTTATCATAATTTTAAATACTTCTATCGGGTCTCCCCTCAACCTCTGGTGGTCCAGAACACAATCAAGTTTGTCCAACCTCCCCTTGCAGCTGATAGCCTCTAACCCACGCAGCATTCTGGTGAATGTGTGCATCACCCCCCTGATCCAGGCAGCATTCTAGTCAATGTACACATTCCCTCCACATCCTGTATCTGGGCAATCAGAACTACACACAATACTCCCAAGTGCGGCCCAACTAAAGTCAGAACTGCATCGTGGCTTCCCGACTTAAATTGTTCGTCTGATAAAGGTGAGCATATCATACATCTTATTGAGCACGCAACTATCTACTACTTGTAACTTTCAAGGAGCAACATCCCACTGCACATGTTTGCTGTAACATTGCAAACTGGAAGAATGAAAGCTTATTGTTTCGTTGTAATAGTGCAGAAGTTCAAGAGCAGGATAGCAAGTTTGGAAGTGAGCGGTGATCGGGTGCAGAGAGACTGAATGGTGCTGTTCACTATCCAGACACATAGTCTGCATTGGAAGGTACACAAAGCTGGAGAAACTCAGCGGGTGCAGCAGCATCTAAGGAGCGAAGGAGATAGGCGACGTTTCGGGTCGAGACCCTTCTTCCATAGTCTGCATTGGAACTTTGGAAGAGCTCATCTTGAAAAGGGAATCAAGAATCCTATACCGAAAACATGTCTAAATATCCATTTCATCTGGAAAAGTTATTTTGGATCCTGGAGATAGTGAAACTGAAGAACATAAAAGGGAATGTGTTTCAAACTTGCAAACCTGTCTTCATCTTTGTCCACGTCTTAAGACAATATGTGAGACATACAAATAGAAACCCCAGCATTGTTATCTGCAGAACACCGATGTGTTAGAATAACACATTTCCACCATGACCCTGTCTTTCATGGGTAAACCAGTTCTGCATCCAACCAACCAAGTTGTTGTGGATTCCATGCATCTTAATCCGGATCATTTACCACAAGTTACTTGATCTGATGCCAAATATTCATGTGGACAACACCCACTGCCTTCCTCAATATCATCTCAAATGTCTAATTTGTAAGACATGATGTGAACAAAGAGGCTGACCGTAGCCAATTAGTCAATACACTTCCACATGAGTAAATCCTATCCCAATGAATCTTCTCAAAAACTTCAATATCTCTGATGTGAGTCTCACCTACAACTTCCTGGATTGTCTCAATTTCCCTTCTTAAACTGAGGAATGCCGGGCTACTTTCCAGTCCTCCAGGATCTTGCGTGGTTAGAGGATACAAAGATCTCCATCAAAATCTCTGCAATCTCTTCTCATCTCCATAACTAGGGATAGATCCCATCAGGTAGGGACTTATCCATCCTGATGTCCCTGGAGACCTAGCATTACATCTTTCTTGATCTCACACAGCCATTAGCACTAGGTGTTGCACTGTAGGGTGTGGTATTAATAGCCTTGACGAGCAGAGGGATCGGGTGGTCTGAGTCCATAGCTCCCTGAAGGTGGTGACAAAATTAGATACGAGTGGTAAAGAAGGCATTTGGTATGCTTGCCTTCATCGATCAATGCTTGGGGGGGGGGAGCCAGCCATTTTGCAGCTTTATTAAATTTTGGTTAGGCCACATTTGGAGTATTGTGTGCAGTTTTGGTCAAGGTCAGTTTTAGAGATGATGCAGAAGAAGTGCCTAGATTAGAGGATATACATTATAAGGAAAGGTTGGACAAACTTGAATTGTTTTGTCTGGAGTATCTAAAGCTGAGGGGAGAGTTGATATAAAAATTATGAGAGGTGGTAACAAGAGTCAAACACTGGGACAGAAAGTGCTGGAGGAACTCAGTGGATCAGGCAGCATCTCTGCAAAACGTGGACAGGTGATGTTTCGGGTCAGGACCCTTTAGTTAAGACGTCATCTGTCCGTGTTCTCCAGAGATGCTGTCTGACCAGCTGAGGTGCACCAGTACTTTGCGTCCTGTTGTGTAAGCCAGCAACTGCAGATCCTTGTTTTCTCATCAAACAGTGGCTGGTGATTTGAGGAGACTGCAAATCAACCATGTGGCAAAGAGCTTGGAATCTGCAAAAGAGATTTCCCTTATGCACCTTATCTGGAATGTGATCAGCAGCCTATGCTCTGAAGTCACTTATTTTTTTCACCATTTGATTTTATTTTGACCAAACAGACACTCCAGGATCATCCAGCAGAGACGGTGAACATGACAATGTAACAGGCTTAGCAGTTTGTTATGGGAAAGAAAATTCAGGCATCAGACAAGGCAAAGTCTTGTACTCGTACAATGGAAGGTGAACGCTAGCTGGGTGAAAATTATATTCACAGCAATGTGAAAATGTTCTGCTAAATACATCTGAGGTAGTTTGTGGACTTAAGAAACCTTTGCTAACCCCATTCCAATTCCTGTTCACACTGCTCTGTCCACCTTAACTACACTGGGACGTCCATTCATGAACCCAGATTGATCCACTGGACAGTGCCGTCAGGGGACAGTGGCAGTCATATTCTGTCCCCTGGATATACCACATCCCCAGTGGAACCACCAGGCCTCCGAAGCTTCTAGTGGTGTAAAGAACAGCCTACAAGGAACGAGCCTTGCTGCTTACCCTGGGCACTTCATGGAGATAGCAGAGAGCGCTGGCAGCACCACTTGGCACTGGGCTCCTCAGAGCAAGGCAGGAAGCATCGGACCAGCCAATTCCTAACTGGCCGGTCCCAGGATGTGTTCACGGCAGCCTGGCAAATCCACTTGCCAGCGGGAGTATACAAGATTATGTACATTGTTCAAAAAATTGGCTACCGGACTGTAGCTAATAACTGGAGGCACAAAAGAGCAAATATGCATGGAGTTTACAGTTTACTGACAATTGGAGCTATATTGTGCATATAAAAAATAAAGATTAAAAGAGTCTGAAAACTATGTTCTACGGTGAAAACGATATTTGGGATAGGAATGAGAGGGAAACTGTACATTAATAATCACTTTGAAAATGGACAGGATCTCAATGCTGGAACTTAAACAATGCATTGGATGTTATGCAGGTGTCGGTTTCATACCACAAATTCAAATAAATACATTTCAGGCCATCAAAAAATCTCTGTGCAGTCAGGGCAATGGGTTGAGGACTTGATCTTAACGGTGTAAAATATAATACAGTTCTTGTTTGCATGGGCTTGCAACTGAGGCTATTTAACAAGAGGTCGGGTTTTGTCATCATCGCTGCACTGATGTGCTTTGTATTTCTTCACCTCTGCCATGTATTTGGCCCAAGCATCTCCTCCTCGTGCCTCAGCCTGGGGAGAGAAACGGGGAGACTAAACAAAGGTGTTCAACATGCTGGAGATAGCAAACAGCATTGAGGCAAGTGCAGGAATACCCTCTGAACATTATACACAAAGGCTCACATTCAAATCCTGTTGCAGCATTCACAGAAAATCACTAGCTATTTAATACTCTTTTGTTTTTACTCCTTTTTTAGAGGCACTGACGCGTTTTACATGACAGTCCTTTAGTACCTCATGCAGGAAAACATTCATGTGCTTAGTTTGGAAAGCTCAAGTTATTTTGACAAAAGAACACATCTTATTTGATGTGCCAGGACTGATTCAAGTTCAGTTCACACAAGCTCACACAAGGACCAATATCTAAGGCTGTACAAATTCAAATATATTGTGAATCTATCAATATTTAAAATTAACTTTTCAATATATTGATAAAAGAAAGAAAATGTAGATTACAAATTAAGCAGTTTAGACTTTCTAGATAGATTATTAAGAGATTTATAAGAATAGTAACAGGAAGGAAAGATTTACACCAGGGCACAGATCATGAGGATTTGAAAGAGGTAGACAACATTATTGGTTTTGACAGGGTGAATAAAGATAAATGTTTCCAGTGGCAGAAGAGTAATAATCAGAGGGCAAAGGTTTAGAGCAATTGGCAAAAGAACCATCTTGTGGCAAATTGATGCCATTCAGACCATTTTGTCATTAAGATGAAATAATTCCCCAGTTTAATCCCACTGCCCAGCACCTGGTTTCATTGCTGCATATGTAGGGACATTTCAGGTGAAGCTTAAAGTACTTCATAAATACATTTGAGTTGTTCCCTGTGCCAGCCTTTCAGGCAGTGTGAACCAGAGCACCAGCCTGTCAGTTAAAAGAGAGTTCACATTTCCCCTTTAAACTACGGTACTACCGATTGCCTTACTATGTCACCAGAGGTGATACGAAGCACCTTTTTTCAAAAATATAAACAAAATTACTGTCATCTGGACTATTCTGCATGTAGAGCTGGAAGGATTTCAGAAGAACATTGGTCAAGAATTGAAGGAAATCTTAGAGCAGGCCCAGTGGGAAAGAGCTGGGAAGTGGAATAAGTTTGCAAGCTCAATCAAAAACTGGCACAGGCACACAAGCGTAATTATTTATCTCCTGTACTTTGAGGTAACAAACAATTTTGCAAGTCAGATTGTGGAAATCACAACCGAAAAGCTTGCGATTCTCACCTCCTCATCGGCCTTGTGTTTCTTGGCTACCATCCCCGTCTTGAGGGCTAACTTTGCCCCACCTCGCCGCTTTCCCACCTGGTGTAAGGGACAGAAGACTGCAACCATTACACGAGCGCTTGGAGCTGCAATGTCAATGCTGCCCATTATGTAATTAAACACGGGTCCTGAACTTAGATCTCATTCCACAACAGAATGCATCTCCCACGACAACGTCTCAACGCACTTCTAACATACAGTATACAAGCTACTGTGAGCGGAGGTAGGCCATTCTTTACACTCTCCTATAAGGCAAAAGTGACAGTGCAGGTGTTACCATTTTAAAGACCAGCAACAGCTCTTTAAATTGTGCAATGGCAAATTAGCCAGACATGTACATTTGCAATTCCATCAACATTTTCGGCACATTTTTTCCTGCAACAAAAGATAGATTATAAATTGGATTTATTGCTGCAACGAGAAGACTTGTGTAAAGGTTAAACATCTGAGGCAATGGCTTTTTAAATAAGCAATGCTTCGACCAGATGACGTCGAACCAATCCCCGTTTAACTACAGAGCTTAATCCAAGCCTCATGTTTGTATAACAAGGGGGTTAAACAGTAAATAACCACCAAGGCAGGGCTGGGGTATACAAAGTTCTATTCAATAAATTATTTCCAAAAGCAATCACTTATGTCTTTTCTGCTTTTTGTTACTCATTTGATATACATTTTGTTATAGCTTGGTACAATTTCTGACTGACCATCAAATTTAAAATTCTAACTTAAAATTGAGGATATGCATGCTTCAAAGTCAAGGGTTAGTCTGCAAACTGACAAATGATGGTTCTATCCCCTGTTCACTTTCTACAACGGGGAACCTGTAAAGAAAAAACTTACAAATGTTTAACATGGTTATTCCAATGTGCTATCAAACTAACTGCTGACTAAATGCTAATTTCAATACTTGCATGTGTTTGAGTTTTAATTTTGCTATATAATATATATATTAAAATCACAACGTTTCAAAGGATTTACTCATTTTATTGTCAACATTTTCTTCCAGATTATTTCAAAAAGTTTGGCGCTAAAATATTTTGCAAGTCAGCGATATGTTCAAACCTGTATATGAAAATAAACAGGAAGAATACCCAGAAGGCAATGACATTATCAATATCTGATATGATCACTCTGGTTACCGAACAATCACTGGGCTCAGAATACAAGCTGCACAACAATTAAAAAGGAAAATGTGCAGATTTAAATTTTGTGAAACACAAATCCAATGATTTATAAAATAAGTATATTTTATTTTACATGGCTGGATGTTTAAGAATTTTAAAAATCCATGAATGAGTCAACAAATCCATGTTATAAATGATCGTAGAAAGATAAATCTGGTCATTTTCAGCTAGTTATTGACATCAATTGTCTTTTAAAGCTTTCCAGGAGAAAATATTGTAACACATCAAAGGTAACATTATAGTTTATTAATTTGTTATATTAGTGTGTGGTGTCAGGTGCTGAGAAAGATTAAGTGAGCATCACACACTTGTATATCATGCAAAATGCTGGTCCCACACTGCAGGTTTTGAATGCCCCAGACATCATCAAATCTGTGTTCCTCAAATGATTACATTTGAATATAGGACTCTAACCAGCGTGCAATCATACCAGTGTCACAAAATTAATTACCCCAGCTATAATACATTATATCAAAGAATGTTAATAGCTGCCAGATAAACCAACATTATGCAGAACACATGCGATATCAGTATGTAACTCTAGATAAATCCTTAACTTTACCTTGGTCTACTCAACAAATGGATATTTGGACCCCAGTCCAATGGGACCATAAACATGGTATAATATTTCCAATTAATAAAATTAAATTGTATTAAGGAATGCTTTTAAAGAGAGAGGTTAAATATTCGCAGGTCTATTCATTAAGTGTATTGTTCAACAATAATCTGGATAACGACATTACTGCTCTGGTGAGCACACATCAGCAGCACACAATGACAAATCACATCACTTGGTTTACATAACGTCAACACTCCCACCGGAGCAGAGGACCACTTTGGAAGCTGAAAAGCAAAAAAAGTTACAAGGAATTGACTGCTTATAATACTCATGTTACATTGATCCGATCTAGATATTTGGCATTTATTTCTCAGTTTTAAATGGTTATTTTACTAGTTAGCTGCTGAAGAAATGATTGTTTCTGGGCCAAAGTGGATGTTCTTAGTAAACTGGACTTTGCATGTGGACACCACCTTACAGACGTGTCAACCCTAGATGAAGAGGATTATATTCTGACAATCTGAAATTTAGCCTAGTGTTTAAAGAATCAACCTAAAGAGCAATTGAAGCTGAAATTCCGGGAGATTCAGTTCATCGTCACCAGTTCAGGTGCAATCTGTTACATAACCATCAGGAAGAATCATTTCACCAGAGTTTATATCTTCAAAGAAAAGATACAAACCAGCAACCAAACAGACTTACTGACCTGAAAAGACAAGTCACATCCAAACACCAACTTTCTCAACAGAACCAGAATTTCCTGCACATAATGTCAAGAGGTAATTTATAGCCTCCAATTGAGGTGTACTGCAAAATCCATAATTCTTATTCGTTCCCCAAATAACTGATTTTTCTGCTCACTTCAGAAGTCTGACAACAGGGTTGTGAAACGATTTGAAAAAACGTGATTTAAACCAGACTGGTATGGAGCATTCTCTTCCCCACGACACCCAGTCATGCCACAAAAACAAATGCAACAGTTGGTGCAAAAATTAAAGTTGGGCCAATTGGTATCTTCAAAAGCATATCGACAGATCTTTATTCTTTAAAGCATCCAGGGAAAATGAATAAAGGTGTTTTGAAAAAAAAAGGAATTGTCCTTAAACATAATAGAATAAAGAACAATTTTAAAAAATCCTGGAAGAAATTCTTTTGAGAAAGTCATCAAGTTGTATGGGAGTACATCAATTTAGGAACTAAAAACAGAGCAAAAAAGTGAAAGAAACACACACGTCAGCTATCATCTCGATGCTTTCTTTTGTTGTTGATTTTTATACAAATACCAAAAAACTGATTTATTTTTTTTTGCCTACCATCACTACTTCACTTTTTTTCCCTCATCATACAAAACAGAAAGGATGTTTTCTTATATCTGATGTTCACCGCTTTGCAACATCTCAAAGCACTACAAAATTATTTTGGAAATAATTATTATTACAACATTGAATGCACAAAAACCAATTTGCACACAGCGAGGGCCCCAAAACATAGGTGTTCTAGCAAAATTGGCGAGAGGGCAAATATTAAGCAGGAAACGACCTCACTCTCCATTCGATGAAAGGTTGGTCTGAAATGTTGAATATTTCTTTCTCCACGGATGCTGCCTGGTCCAAATATCCCCACCATTTTCTATCTTCATTTCATATTTCCGGTAACCCCCCACACAAAAAAAAACTGGATCCAGCAATCACCCATCGGCCTGTCTCATCCCTCTTTCCCACTAATCTATCCAGACTATCTTCCATCCACATTCTCAGCTCTGATGTTGGGTCTTGGCCAAAATAGTTGACCATCCTTTTGCCTCTACAGATGCTGTTGGACTCGTTGAACCCTTCCAGATGATAATGTTTTGCATAGAATTCCTGCATTCGCAATCTCTTGCGTCTCTATTTTAAGGAGTATATGTTTAAATCAGTATCTGTCAGTGTCCTCTCTTTAAATACTATCTACAAGCTTCATCAATTTTAGAATTGGCAATAAATCTCCACGTGACTTTGGATTCAAACGGAAACAATTTGCTCCACTCCTCTACTCAACAGATCTCTCTCACCTTTACCACTGTAGACACACAATGCTGGAGTAACTCAGCGGGACAGGGAGCATCTCTGGAGAGAAGGAATGGGTGACGTTTCGGGTCAAGACCCTTCTTCAGACTAGTCAAGGGAAATGGAAATGTTTCCCTTTCACCCGAGCTGTACTTCGTTTTGCTTTCCCCTGACTCTAGTCTGAAGAAGGGTCCCGACCCGAAACGTCACCTATCCATAGTCTGAAGAAGGGTCTCGACCCGAAACATCACACATTCCTTCTCTCCAGCGATGCTGCTTGTCCCGTTGAGTTACTCCAGCATTTTGTGCCTATCTTCGATTTAAACCACCATCTGCGGTTCCTTCCTACACCTTTACCATTATTGTGCTTAGAATTAGACAATACTGTACTCCAGTTAAGATTCTGAAACTATTATCTCACCAACGGCAGATGCTGGTTTGCAAAAGAAAAATTTAGATCAAGCAGCATCAGGTCAGTATGAAGAAGGGTTCCGACCCATAACAATACCCACCATCTCTAGAGATGCTGCCTGACCCACTGAGTTACTCCAGCACTTCAGTATATTTTCCCCAGTTAAAATTTAGTATGATGTATTGCTACATCTTGTAATTAACATAACCAATAGAGAAATTCAATGTTCTGAATCTACTAGTCTACTCGTCATTGACCTAATACACTACTTATTCCCTCTCCAAATGTTGCCTGATCCAAACATTTCCAGCATTTTACTTCAAGCAGCTAACATCTGCAGTAGTCTTTAAAAATATTTAAATCTACTTCTCCTGTGATCTTGTGACAGGATGATCTATCTTTCCCTCTCAATGCCATTCTCCTGCCATCACCCAAAACTCCTGACACCCGTAGTAATCTGGAATCTGTCAATCTTAGCCTTAAAAACACCCATTGACAGTCTCCACATCCATCTGTGGCAATGAATTCCACAGATTCACTAGCCTCTGACTAAATAAATTTCTCTCATCTTTCTAAAGGCTTTACTCTGGTCCTACACTCTCCCACTGGTGGAAACATCCTTAAGCTATCTAAGTGAACCCTTCCCATCTTATCCACGTACCTGCTACTAGTGTTTTTTAAATTTATATTATAGTACCTGCCTCAACTATTTCCTCTGACCGCTCATGTCGTGTCCCTACCACCCTCTGTGTGAAAAAATTACTGTTTGGATACATTAAATCTTTCCCCCCTCACTGCAAACTATGTCCTCTAGTTTTTGAACACCCTATTCTTGGTAAAAGACTCTGTGCTTTTACCCAATCTAGTCCTCGCATGATATGATACACCTCTATATCACCCCTCATCCTTCTGCACTCCAAGGAATGGAGTCCTGGCTTATCCATCCTTTTCCTGCAGCTCAGGCCCTCGAGTTGGCAACATCCTTGGGAATCTTCTCTGCACCTTTTCCAGGTTGACAACACCTTTGCTACAGAACTGAACACTATACTCTAAATTTAGATCAGCCACAAAAGGCTGGAGTAACTCAGCGGGCCGGGCAGCATCTATAGAGAAAAAGGGAATAGGTGAGACATTTCAGGTCGGGGCTGAAGAGAGACACAAAAAGCTGGAGTAACTCAGCGGGTCAGACTGAAGACGGGTCTGGATGGCATGGACGAGTTGAAGACAGAAACGTTATCCATTCCTTCTCTCCAGAGATGCTGCCCGTCCCGCCGAGTTACTCCAGCTTTTTTGGTGTCTGTCTTCTAGCCTGTTTTTGGTGCTGTACGATTGAAATAAAAAAGGGTAGATGACTGTGGGAAGTCACGGCTTGGGTATAATATCCCCATTGGGAATGAAGAATGGAAGCTGGCCAGTGTGTTGGCCATGGGACAAAGCAGGGAGGCGATGGTGGGATGGCAGTGGGCGACTGCAATGTGTGTAAATGTTGGTAGACAAAAGTGCTGGTGAAACTCAGCGGGTGAGGCAGCATCTATGGAGCGAAGGAAATGGGCAACGTTTCAGGCCGAAACATCTTCTTCAGACTGCAATGTGTTTAAATCTGAAGAAGGGTCTCAACCCGAAACGTTGCCTATTTCCTTCGCTCCATAGATGCTGCCTCACCCGCTGAGTTTCTCCAGCTTTTTTGTCTACCTTCGATTTTTCCAGCATCTGCAGTCCCTTCTTGAACAGGTACATGGATAGGACAGGCTCGAAGGGCCGAATGGCCTACTCCTGCACCTAGTTCCTATGACAGGTTTGGAGGGATATGGGCCAAATGTAGGCCGATGGGATGGGATCCCTCCCTCGCCCCAGGTGAGTAAATGGGGCGACATTTGGGGGGAGGATGGATAACAACAACGGCAGATCCAGCCCCTGCCCCGCTCGGTACCCGCTGGCGAAACCTCCGGCCCTTACAGTGTTCGGCGCGGGCCTCCTGCCGGCCTCGGCCTCGGCCCCCGGGCCCGCCGCCGCCGGCCGCCCTCCGCGCTCCACGTCCCCGCCTTCTCCTCCCTCCTCCCTCGCCGCCGCCGCCGCCCGACTCCCGCTGCGCCGCCTTCTCCTCCTCCATCTTCTTGAAGAGCGCCATGAAGCTGCCGTCGTTGGCGAAGGCGTTCACCCCTTTGCTCCCCGCTTCGGAGCTTCGAGAAACTTCGCGGCTCCTTCGCCTCTCCGCCATCTTGGGAAGGGCGGCCGCCGAGCCCGCTGGGAGTGAGGGCGGGCGGGCGGGTTGGCTGCCTGGCTGTGACTGGCTGGCTGTGACTGGCTGACTGTGACTGGCTGACTGTGACTGGCTGGCTGTGACTGATTGTGACTGGCTGACTGTGACTGGCTGGCTGTGACTGGCTGACTGTGACTGGCTGACTGTGACTGGCTGACTGTGACTGGCTGACTGTGACTGGCTGACTGTGACTGGCTGACTGACTGTGACTGGCTGGCTGTGACTGGCTGCTGTGACTGGCTGTGACTGACTGACTGTGACTGGCTGACTGTGACTGGCTGTGTGACTGGCTGACTGGCTGGCTGTGACTGTGACTGGATGACTGGACTGTGCTGACTGTGACTGGCTGACTGGCTGGACTGTGACTGGCTGACTGTGACTGGTGACTGGCTGACGTGACTGTGACTGGCTGACTGTGACTGGCTGACTGTGACTGGCTGACTGTGACTGGCTGACTGTGACTGGCTGGCTGTGACTGGCTGGCTGTGACTGGCTGACTGTGACTGGCTGGCTGTGACTGGCTGACTGTGACTGGCTGACTGTGACTGGCTGGCTGTGACTGTGACTGGCTGGCTGTGACTGGCTGACTGTGACTGGCTGACTGTGACTGGCTGGCTGTGACTGTGACTGGCTGACTGTGACTGGCTGGCTGTGACTGGCTGACTGTGACTGGCTGACTGTGACTGGCTGACTGTGACTGGCTGACTGTGACTGGCTGACTGTGACTGGCTGGCTGTGACTGGCTGACTGTGACTGGCTGACTGTGACTGGCTGACTGTGACTGGCTGACTGTGACTGGCTGGACTGACTGTGACTGGCTGGCTGTGACTGGCTGACTGTGACTGGCTGACTGTGACTGGCTGACTGTCTGTGACTGGCTGACTGTGACTGGCTGACTGTGACTGGCTGACTGTGACTGGGGCTGACTGTGACTGGCTGTGTGACTGGCTGGACTGTGGACTGGCTGCTGTGACTGGCTGACTGTGACTGGCTGACTGTGACTGGCTGCTGTGACTGGCTGGCTGTGTGACTGGCTGGCTGTGGCTGGCTGCTGTAACATGGCTGCCTGTGACTGGCTGACTGTGACTGGCTGCCTGTGACTGGCTGACTGTGACTGCTGGCTGTGACTGGCTGACTGTGACTGGCTGACTGTGACTGGCTGACTGTCTGGCTGACTGTGCTGGCTGACTGACTGGCTGCCTGTGACTGGTGCCTGTGACTGGCTGACTGTGACTGGCTGGCTGTCTGTGACTGGCGTCTGGCTGGCTGGCTGTGACTGGCTGTCTGTGGCTGGCTGTCTGTGACTGCTGGCTGTGACTGGCTGATGTGACTGGCTGTTCTGCCTGGCTGTGACTGCTGACTGGTCTGGACTCTGGGTGGCTGTGAACTGGCTGACTGTGACTGGTGACTGACTGGCTGACTGTGACTGGCTGACTGTGACTGGCTGACTGTGACTGTGACTGGCTGACTGTGACTGGCTGGCTGTGACTGGCTGACTGTGACTGGCTGGACTGTGACTGGCTGACTGTGACTGGCTGACTGTGACTGGCTGTGACTGGCTGGCTGGCTGACTGACTGACTGACTGGGCTGACTGACTGACAAATATCTTCGCTAAATAGTATATAGCCTACTATAAATATAGTTGCCACTGTCAAATACAGTCAGCAGCATCCACTTTATGTCCATCTTAAGTGGAAAAGTTGGCCAAACTCAACTTGCAAAGCATGCCGGTGCTGCAGACGGTGGTGGCATACGATTTAAGACAGGAATTTGAAATTTTAAAAGCCACATTTCTGGGCAGGAATAAGTGAAGGATGAAACACTTTAAATGCACAACTTTATTCTGGTGGGCAGCAGTTTAAGGCAAAGATCCTATAGCGGAGCAAGATAGGCCACTCCTGCGAAATGCAATGGGCTGACGTGTAGTACGCAACGGAGCGGAACGTGGGCATTCTTTTCGTCCATTTCAGTAACCAGAACCTAGCCAACCTGACTCGCAGTGTAATCAACGTTGCGGGGGAACAGTTTGTGTGTGTGATTTGGGGTTAGATTCATAATTCTGTTAATTGTCTGCTCTTGCCCAGGAATGTTACTTCATGTTTTTGTGTCTATGGAGTTGTTTCTCAACAATAAAATGGGTCTGGCCTTCCCAATAGCCAGAGAGTGGAATAAGATCTGTCTGTAATGGTGGGGTTATCTAAATTAAGTTTTTCACAAAATTAAATGTGTTTAAGCAAGATTTACAAATGATGTATAACTTAAGGACGGTTTTATTCAGCGAGCATACAAGTGATTAGATTGTGCTGGAAAGAACACACATACATGAATGTGATATATATGTATATAATAAACCTAATTTTATTAGGTTTATTATATACAAATCTAACCTAAATCTACATTTATTAGTTGTTTAAGTTATGACATTGGATGGAAGTTGCAAACCAAATCTTGTTGCACTTATGTGTAATGACAATAAAAGTTATTATTATTAATATTATTACATTTTAATGTGTAATGACAATAAAATATATTATTATTATCATTGTTAATATTGTTCCATTTTAATGTGTAATGACAATAAAAGATATTATTATTATTATCATTAGTATTATTATCATTATTAATAGTATTACATTTTAATGTGTAATGACAACAAAATATATTATTATTATTATTATCATTAGTATTATTATCATTATTAATAGTATTACATTTTAATGTGTAATGACAATAAAATATATTATTATTATCATCAGTAGTATTATTATCATTATTAATAGTATTACATTTTAATGTGTAATGACAATAAAATATATTATTATTATTATCATTAGTATTATGATCATTATTAATAGTATTACATTTTAATGTGTAATGACAATAAAAGATATTATTATTATTATTATTATTATGATCATTATTAATAGTATTACATTTTAATGTGTAATGACAATAAAAGATTATTATTATTATCATTAGTATTATGATAATTATTAATAGTATTTCACATTTTATGATGTATTGCATATGTAATAAACAATAAAATATATTATTATTATCATTAGTATTATGATCATTATTAATAGTATTACATTTTAATGTGTAATGACAATAAAATATATTATTATAATTATCAGTATTATGATAATTATTAATAGTATTACATTTTAATGTGTAATAACAATAAAATATATTATTATTATCATTAGTATTATGATCATTATTAATAGTATTACATTTTAATGTGTAATGACAATAAAAGATATTATTATTATTATTATCAGTATTATGATAATTATTAATAGTATTACATTTTAATGTGTAATGACAATAAAAGATTTATTATTATTATTATGATCATTATTAATAGTATTACATTTTAATGTGTAATGACAATAAAATATATTATTATTATTATTATTATTATCATATTATTGTATTATTTTAATGTGTATAATTATTAATAGTATTACATTTTAATGTGTAATGACAATCAAAGATTTATTATTATTATTATGATAATTATTAATAGTATTACATTTTAATGTGTAATGACAATAAAATATATGATGATGAATGATTATTATTGATATCACACACATCCCGAGTGCCGGGCAACGCTGCGGGATCTCTGGTTGAATCAATGTGGAGATGAAAGCGGCGCCGGTGAAGACAGTGTGCTGGGAGCGGCTGCGCCAATCAGCGGCGCGGATAGGAGGGGGTGGTGCTGCCCAGTTGGGTGGTGGTGGGGGGGTTGGTTTGTGTTTGTGGTGATTAGGGGTGAGTCCGGCCGGTCGGCGTCGTTGGCGTCGTTGTTGCTGCCGCTGTTGCTGTCGGCGGGGGGCGGGGGTCGGGGGTTTGCAGGCGGCGGCGGCGGGACAGGGACGGGAGCGGGAGCGGGACAGGGCGAGGCCCGAGGCCCAGGCCCCGTCACAAGATGGCGGCGGCGGCGGCGGCGGCGATGGACGAGGAGTTCGAGGACGCCATCGACGTGGAGCCCCTGGAGCCCACCCTCTCCAACATCATCGAGCAGAAATCACTCAAGTGGATCTTCGTGGGCGGCAAAGGAGGAGTGGGCAAAACCACCTGCAGGTACCAGGGTCGCCCCTCCGCTGCTGTTGGTGGTGGAGTTGCCATGGGCCCGAAGCCCGGGGTCTCCCCTCCCCGCCCGCCCGCCCGCCCGCTGCGTGTAGGAAGGAAGGGACTGCACATTGTTAAAGAAGGGACTGCAGATTGTTAAAGAAGGGACTGCAGATTGTTAAAGAAGGGACTGCAGATTGTTAAAGAAGGGACTGCAGATTGTTAAAGAAGGGACTGCAGATTGTTAAAGAAGGGACTGCAGATTGTTAAAGGAGCTGCAGATTGTTAAAGAAGGGACTACAGATTGTTAAAGGAGCTGCAGATTGTTAAAGAAGGGACTACAGATTGTTAAAGGAGCTGCAGATTGTTAAAGAAGGAGCTGCAGATTGTTAAAGAAGGAGCTGCAGATTGCTAAAGAAGGGACTGCAGATTGTTAAAGAAGGAACTGCAAATGCTGGAAAATCCAGGGTACACAAAATGCTGGAGAAACTCAGCGGGTGAGGCAGCATCTATGGAGCGAAGGAAATGGGCAACCCATCAGTCTGAAGAAGGGTTTCGGCCCGAAACGTTACCCATTTCCTTCGCCCCATACATGCTGCCTCACCCGCTGAGTTTCTCCAGCATTTTGTGCACCCAAGGAACTGCGGATGCTGGTTTAAACCAAAGGCAGACACGCAAAAAAGTTGGAGTCACTCAGCGGGTCAGGCAGCATCTCTGCAGAACATGAATAGGATCGAGAAAAGTCGACCCTGACCCAAAACGTCACCGATTCCTTCTCTCCAGAGATGCTGCCTGACCCGCTGAGTTACTCCAGCTTTTTGTGTCAATATTTCCCCGCAGCGGGTTCTCAGCCGCCTGTATCCTCCCACAGGAGCCTCCCTCCACGAACAAGCCCTTGGTCCATGTCTTCTAATTCTGTGTTTAAGAAGGAACTGCAGATGCTGGAAAATCGAAGGTAGACAAAAATGCTGGAGAAACTCAGCGAGTGAGGCACCATCTATGGAGCGAAGGAAATGGGAAATCGGGCCGAAACCCTTCTTCAGACTGAGCAACGTTTCGGGCCAAAACCCTTCTTCAGACTCCAGTCTGAAGAAGGGTTTCGGGCCGAAACGTTGCCCATTTCCTTTGCTCCATAGATGCTGCTGCACTCGCTGAGTTTCTCCAGCACTTTTGTCTACCATCTAATTCTGCGTGACGGTTCGTCGCAAACTCTGCCTTCAGCCCCTTTAATAGATTCAAAACATTACATAAATACAGTTGTGTGCAAGAAGGAATCGTAGATGCTGGTTTATATCGAAGATATACACAAAATGATCATGTTCACAAGTGATCATAGTTCATAAGCAAAATTAGACCATTTTGGCCCATCAAGTCTACTGTACCATTCAATCATAGTTGATCTCTCTCCCTCTCAATCCCATTCTCCTGCCTTCTCCCCATAACCCCTGACACATCCGTACTAATCAATAATCTATCTCTGTCTTAAAAATATCCATTTACTTGGCCTCCACAGCCTTCTGTGGCAATTAATTTCACAGATTCATCACCCTCTGACTGAATAAACTCCTCCTCATCTCCTCCCCAAAGGAAAGTCCTTCAATTCTGAGACTATGATCTCTGGTCCTAGACTCTCCCACTAGTGGAAACATTCTCTCCACATCCACTCTATCCAGGGGTAACACAGCAGGTCAGGCAGCATCTTTGGAGAAAAGGAATAGGTGACGTTTGAGGCCAAAACCCTTCTTTTGAATGAGAGTCAGGAGAAAGGGAAATTAGAGATATTGATCAGTGATATAGAGAGATATAGAAGAAATGAACGAAAAATATGTTTTTAAAAAATAACAATGTTCAAGGAAACAGTCCATGGTTAGCTGTGAGTTAGATGAACACAGGCTGCTGTTGCTAGATTAAAACATGGCCCAAAGTGAATGTTTAATGTCAGGCAAGTTATTCTTCAACAGATTTAGAGACCATTCATCTGCTGTGTCTCTAGTGTGCTATATTGATCCTTAATGGTTGTAGCTATATTGAGGCCGTGCCACTTTAAAGGATGTGCCATGATCTATTTACTTTGGAATTTGCTATAAATTGTTTCTGTGGAAGAAAGTCAAAATAAGAAAAATACTTCTCTGGCACCATTTGTTTAATAACACACTTTAGTTACTAGACACAAAATGCTAGATTAACTCAGCGGGACAGGCAACATCTCTGGAGAGAAGTGTTAAAGAAGGAACTGCAGATACTGGGAAATCGAATGTAGACAAAAATCCTGGAGAAACTCAGAGGGTGAGGAAGCATCTATGGAGTGAAGGAAATAGGCGACGTTTTGTGTCGAGACCTCTTCTCTCTGGAGAGAAGAATGGGTGCCGTTTCGGGTCAAGACTCTTCTTCAGACTCATTCTTCGGATCTCGATCCAAAACGTTACCCATTCCTTCTCTCCAGAGATGCTGCTTATCCCGCTGAGTTACCCCAGTATTTTATGTTTAAGAAGGAACTGCAGATGCTGGAAAATCGAATGTAGACAAAAATCCTGGAGAAACTCAGAGGGTGAGGCAGCATCTATGGAGTGAAGGAAATAGGCGATGTTTTGTGTCGAGACCCGTCTTCAGACCAGTATTTTATGTCTATCTTCCATGTAAAACAGTATCTCCAGTTCCTTCCTATTTAGTTATAAGTTTGAATTTTTACATTATTTTCACAAGAAGGAAAATGGTCTATTGGCCTTTATTATGGGAGTGCTGTCGTGATGATGTCTTACTCTATTTAGAACCCTTAGTGAGACCGCACCTGGAGCCTTGTGTCCAATTTTGTAAAAAATAAAATTTGTCAGGGATTGTAATGAAGGTTTATCAGATTGGTTCGCGAGTGATAGCTTGCTGTTTGGGATTAGATTGAGTAAACTAGACCTGTATTCTCTAGTGTTTAAATGGACCTCATTTTAACTGGGTATCGGCAGGAATGATGTTCCCTTGGCTGTGGGATCTGATAACGGGTTACAGTTTCAGGATAAATGTAAGCCATTTACTATGGAGGTGAGGAGAAAGCTCTTTATGTGGCGCGGTGACAGAATGTGGAATCTTATAAAAAGGAAGATGGAAAGTGAAATGTAGAACCCGACGGAGTGAGAGTGGGTGAAAACTACCTAGTTCCTTTCTCCTCCATCTGTTCATCTCCCATCCTTCCCTACCCCAATTTTTCTTTTCAGCCCCCAATCCCTTCCACCCAAGTTATCCCTTCCTCTAGTTCTACAATTCACTCCTCATCTTCTGAACAGATTTAATATCTACTCCCTTTTCGACTTTATCTCCAGCCTTGGTTACAACTTCCACCCATCTGCCAGTATCTCTCCTCAACAACTATTACACTCGAGTCATTATCAGATTGCAGTGTGCGGGAGCTTGATGAGTGGGGACGGTTTCCCCCTTCTCCAGTACAAATGTCTTCAGATCAAAAGATGATTATTGGCTAAAAGCACTTCACCGTGTGAATACATCTGTATATAAATACAAACAAACCTTGAGCAAAACATAAATGATCAGAGGTTCTTATTGGGTCACGCTGTGGAGGGAATCAATAAACTCTGAAGAAGGGACCAGATCTGAAATGTCACTCATCAATTCCTTCCACAGATGCTGAGTTCCTCCAGCACTTTGTTTTTGCTCGAGATTCCAGCATCTGCAGTTCCTTGTGTCTCCTCAATACAAATCTTTTTATTCCAAACAGTTGCAGCTTGGCTGTGCAGTTGGCAGAGGTTCGAGAGACTGTGCTGATTATTTCCACAGACCCAGCCCATAACATTTCTGATGCATTTGATCAGAAATTCTCCAAAGTGCCAACAAAGGTGAAGGGTTATGACAACCTCTTTGCCATGGTAAGTAAAATGTTAGCAGTGGAGATAACTTTCAACATATGTTCCATGATTTACTCAGTAATTCAATGTATCAAAATATGTAAGCAACACAGTGGTGCAGCTGGTAGAGCTGCTGCCTCAAAGTGCCAGAGTCCTGGGTTCGATCCTGACCTCGAGTGCTATCTGTGAGAAGTTTGTACGTTCTCCCTATAACCTGTTTTTTCCAGGTGCTTTGATTTTCTCCCACATCTCAAAGATGGATGGGTTTGTAGGTTAATTGACCCTCTGTAAATTACCCCCAGGTGTGTGGAGATTGAACGGGAAAGTAAGATTACAGAGAAGCAGTGTGAATGGGTGATCAGT
Organism: Okamejei kenojei; assembly: GCA_035221665.1. Taxonomy (NCBI): domain Eukaryota; kingdom Metazoa; phylum Chordata; class Chondrichthyes; order Rajiformes; family Rajidae; genus Okamejei; species Okamejei kenojei. The sequence goes on along the minus strand of CM069166.1, from coordinate 15,245,514 downwards.
GTGTACACCGTGGGCAGAAGAGTCTGTTACTAAGCTAAACATTGAAGCTACTTTGGACTAGAAGTGTTTTCATATTTGATAGGTGGGCATTAGACAATAGGTGCAGGAGTAGGCCATTTGGCACTTCGAGCCAGCACCGCCATTCAACGTGATCATGGCTGATCATCCCCAATCAGTACCCTGTTCCTGCCTTCTCCCCATATCCCCTGACTCCGCTATTTTTAAGAGCCCTATCTGGCTCTCTCTTGAAAACATCCAGAGAACCTGCCTCCACCACCCTCTGAGGCAGAGAATTCCACAGACTCACCACTCTCTGTGAGAAAAAGTGTTTCCTCGTCTCCGTTCTAAATGGCTTGCTCCTTATTCTTAAACTGTGGCTCCTGGTTCTGGACTCCCCCAACATCGGGAACATGTTCCCTGCCTCTAGCGTGTCCAAGCCCTTAACATTCTTATATGTGTGGAGAATTAAAATATTATATAATAAAAATATCAAGATAAGTGCAGCCTTGAAATATGCAAGGACTGTTGAAGATAAGGTCTTGTAAGAAATCTGCCAACTCCATCCTGAACCATTTTTTATTATGGATTCCAGTTTGATTCCCATTATGATTTTGGTATGCGGATAGGAAATTGGGAAATGCCATACCTAAGTTTGTATTGCCAACAAATATTAACTCGGGATAGACACAAAAAGCTGGGGTAACTCAGCGGGTCAGACGGCATCTCTGGAGGAAAAGGATAGGTGACTTTTGAGTCGAGACCCTTCTTCAGACTGAAAGTCAGGGGAGTTCCCGCTGAATTACTCCAGCTTTTTGTGTCTATCTTTGGTTTAAACCAGCATCCGCAGTTGCTTCTTACACAATATTAATTTGGGTTTTGATTTCCATAACTACCAGTTTTACTTTTAAATTGCATAGCAAAATATGGTGGAGGAACGAGCCCTTCAGCCCACTATGTTTGCACTGATCACATTGCCAAATTGAACTAATCTCAAGATAGCCACAAAATGGTGGAGTAACTCAGCGGGACAGGCAGCATCTCTGGAGAGAAGGAATGGGTGACGTTTCGGGTCGAGACCCTTCTTCAGACTGATGACTGAATGTCCATAGTAAAGATGAGTGAGTGGGGGCTCGGAAAGTGTAAGTCATTAAAGAGACGAAGGGCGTGTGAGGTATCGTGGACGTAGGTTGGGAGAGATTAAACTGGAAGGATAGGATGTAGTCGAGGTATGTGGAAATCATTTCAGTGGGACAGGAGCAGGCAGAAACAATGGGTCTGCCCGGGCAGTGTGTTTATGGATTTTGGAGAGAAGGTAAAACCAGGCCGTGTGAGGCTGGTAAACGATAAGGTTGGAGGCTGTGGAGGGCAGACAGCCGGAAGTGATAACATCAGAAATGGTCGGTAGACAAAAATGCTGGAGAAACTCAGAGGGTGAGGCAGCATCTATGGAGTGAAGGAAATAGGAGACAGACTGAAGAAGGGTCACGACCCAAAACACCGCCTATTTCCTTTGCTCCATAGATGCTGCCTCACCCGCTGAGTTTCTCCAGCATTTTTGTCTACCTTCGATCTTCCAGCATCTGCAATTCCTTCTTAAACATCAGAAATGGTCTGTGAGATTATGGCCTGGTGCTCTTCTGTGGGATAGGTCCAATGATAAGTAGGAGAAGGGGTCCGAGAGCTGGCAACTGGACTCAGTGCAGTGGTATAGGTCAGCTCCCCAGATTACAACGGGGCCTTACTTGCCTGCTCATGGTCTGTGTCCCTCTATTCCCGTCCTAGTTTGTGTGTCTCAAAATGTCATTTACAGATTGCTGTCACATCAGCTCTACCACCTCCCTTGGTTGTGTATAGCAGACACCAACCACACAGTGCAAAAACTCTGTGTTCTCCTTTAAATCTTTTTCCTGTCACCAAAAACCCTCTATTAATTGACGTTTTCACTATTTCACCTATCTCAGTTCAGTTTAATTTATTGTCACGTGTACCGAGGAACAGTGAAAAGCTTTTGTTGCGTGCTAACCAGTCAGCAGAAAGACAATACATGATTACAATCGAGCCATTTACAGTGCATAAATACGTAATAAGGGAATAACATTTAGTGCAAGGCAAAGCTAGTTTAGTACAATCAAAAATAGTCCACGGGTTACCAATAAGGTAGATAGTAATTCACCACTGGTTGTGGTAGGATGATTCAATTTGCCTGATAACAGCTGGGTAGAAATTGTCCCTGGATTTAGATGCGGGCATTTTCACACTTCTAGACCTTTTGCCCGATGGGGGAGGGGCAATATCTGTGCCTCTCATAATATTATGTACTTTATCAGATTGTCCCGCCAGACAGTTGTGGTCTCCTAATTTGAGGAAGGACATCCTTGTGATTGAGGCAGTGCAGCGTAGGTTCACGAGATTGATCCCTGGGATGGCGGGACTGTCATATGAGGAAAGATTGAAAAGACTAGGCTTGTATTCACTGGAGTTTAGAAGGATGAGGGGGTATCTTATAGAAACATAGATTGTCCAGAAAAGAACTGGACAAGCTAGATGCAGAAAAAATATTCCCAATGTTGGGCGAGTCCAGAACCAGGGGCCACAGTCCTAGAATAAAGGGGAGGTCATTTAACACTGAGCTGAGAAAAAACTTTTTTACCCAGAGAGTTGTGAATTTATGGAATTCCCTGCCACAGAGGGCAGTGGAGGCCAAATCACTGGATGGATTTAAGAGAGAGTTGGATAGAGCTCTAGGGGCTAGTGGAGTCAAGGGATATGGGGAGAAGGCAGGCACGGGTTATGGATAGCGGACGATCAGCCATGATCATATTGAATGGCGGTGCTGGCTCGAAGGGCCGAATGGCCTCCTCCTGCACCTATTTTCTATGTTTCTATGTCTCCGACGCCTGCAAAAACAATCCAAGTGTTTAGGCTCCCCTTATAGCTAATACACTGCAATCCAGACAACATCCTGATAAATCTCTTCTGTACCTCTACAGGTTCTGCATCCTTCCTATAATGCAGTGACCAGTACTGCATCCAATATGCAAAAAAAACACGGTACTGGAGTAACTCGCGGTCGGGCAACATCTATGGAGGGTGGTTAATCTGTGGAATTCTTTGTCGCAGACGGTTGTGGAGGCTGTCAATGGATATTTGTATGGCAGAGATAGATAGATTGTTGATTAGTGTGGGTGTCGGGGGTTTTGGGGAGAAGGCAGGAGAATGGAGTTAGGAGGGAGAGATAGATCAGCCATGATTGAATGGTGGAGTATTGATGGACCAAATGGCCTAATTCTGCTTCCTAATCACATGACATTATGACATGGATAGGTGATATTTCAGGTGAGAAAGCTGTGAAAGAGGTGGGGAGGGACGAACCCTGGTAAGTGTTAGGTGGGGATTTGGTTTGCGGATGGGTGTACAAAGGCCAGGGCTGAAAAGGAGACAGAAGGGTGTCTGAGGCAAACAGTGACGCCTAAAGCTGCAGGGTGGGATACAGGTGGAAGGGAGTGGGAGAAATGGGTGCACACCACAGAGTGGGGCGCAGGGAAAGGAGCAGCTGCAGGGGGCAAGTTCGATTAGTCAATCGGCGTGGAAGTCCCGATTGAGGACGAGATTGGCTGCCTTACCCGGCCTGGCGCCACATTTTCGGGGGGGCTTCTGGGGAGGCGCTTCAAGTGTGTTCACAATTTTGTCTGAATTAAAGGAGGCACCGGATGTGACTGGATAATCGCTGGTCGATCTGGCTGAGAATATCGACATAACCAAATGCAATCTCTTCTAAACTCCTTCGGTACTCCTCGTTTGTCAGATATTGATTGATTCATTCAGTAAATCAGGGTCAAATCTGGGAAATCCTTTTTTCTATTGATGAAAATAGGATTGATTACTATTTGAAGATGTCCTATTTGGGCATTTCTTTTTCTGTGCAACTGTGGTTACCTAGGTGAAATTAAACTTAACACTTAATTGCTTTCCTGTCTGCTGAGCAGGAAATTGATCCAAGCCTTGGTGTGGCTGAACTACCCGATGAATTTTTCGAAGAAGATAATATGGTGAGCATGGGCAAGAAGATGATGCAGGAGGCAATGAGTGCGTTCCCAGGCATCGATGAAGCCATGAGCTATGCTGAGGTTATGAGGTAATGTGAGCTGGGACAGCTTTCTACCTTAGGCATATCCATTTAAGACTCAACATTCTGGGCTGCGATCTCTAAAGGGCCTGTCCCACTTTCACGACTTAATCCAAAACCTCTGCCGAGTTTAAAGGACCTAAAAATAAAAACCAAGATTTCGGTAACCTACGAACTCCTACGACCTTCCACGATAATGCTCACGAACTGGAGTGACAGAGGTCACGTGCTGATGTTGACTTAAGCTTTTTTTTTCACTCGCCTTTTTTTCTCTGTCCAGCTGCTGAGCTATGAGTACCCACGAATATCTACGAGTGCTCACGACTGCATACGACTACCCCACGAACTAACTACAAGTAAAAAGATGCCTTTTTTTTTCATCCCAACTATTTTTTTTTTACTCGTGGACATTTTTAACTGGGCTGGAAAAAATGTCCCGACTTACCTGATGCCACGAGTACCTATGGCTAGCATAACGAGCCGCTACGATGTATCTACAGCCTCCTATGGACTCGTTACGAACATTCTGCGAGTTTGAATCGGGGTAAAACTCGGGAGAATTCGTGAATTACCTTGTGAAAGTGGGTCAGGCCCTTTACTAGATTTAGTGTTGATTTGAGTTCACCTTCTTGATGAGAACTTCTTTCAGCAAAGTGTTGAGACAAATGAGTGGTCAAATAGATTTCTGATCAGGCAATAGTGGATGACCCATTTAGCAAGCTGCAAAAGGACCACCTTGGGACGGGGGTGGAGGGTCTGTATGAGTGGAATGAGGACTGTATGAGCTGTTTCTGATGGCATAAGCTAGGAATGAAACTACTTGACCACTTTAATGTGCAAGTTGAATGTATAGTACTTGAGGTGTACCATACGGAGGTGGTCCAGGGAAGTTCTATCTTTGACTGTGTGGGTTCCCTCCGGGGGCTCCAGTTTATCCTACGTCCCAAAGATGTGTAGATTTGCAGGAGTGTGCATGGAGTGGATGAGAAAGTGGGATAACATAGAGCTAGGGTGAATGGATGATCAATGGTCGGCGTGGATTTGATGGGCTGAAGGGCCTGTTTCAACGAGCTATATTGTAATGAATCAATCAAAATATAGTTTCTGGAAACAGATGTGATGGGAAGAGGGATTAATAAAATAAGAAAAAGACATGTAAATTGTGTTTTTGATGGACCAGAGTGGGGGAGTTGCATGGAGAGGGTTAACTCAGGCATACAATGGTGGTGGGCTCACGGTGGCACAGCGGTAGAGTTGCTGCCTTATGGCGCTTGCAGTGCGGGAGACCCGGGTTTGATCCCGACTACGGGGCGCTGTCTGTGCGGAGTTTGCACGTTCTCCCCGTGACCTGCGTGGGTTTTCTCTGAGATCTTCGGATTCCTCCCACACTCAAGACGTACAGGTTTGTAGGAACAGTGGCACAGCAGTAGGATTCCAGCCTTAGTGCCAGAGACACGGATTGCGGTTGCTGTCAGTACGGAGTTTGTACGTTTTCCCTGTGACCTGCTTGGGTTTTGGGTCACCTGCCACACTCCAATGATGTGCAGGTTGGTAGGTTAATTGGCTTTGGTAAGATTGTAAATTGTCCCTAGTGTTGCCCCTAGGATAGTGTTGTTGCATGGAAACAGGCCGAAGGGGCTGCTTCCTCGCTGTGCCTCTAAAGTAAAGTAAAGCAACTTTTACCGAAGGGTTTTATTAACTTAGCACTGCCTTTTTGTGAAATGACTCTAGTTTTGCATCTGTTTTACAGATTGGTGAAAGGCATGAATTTCTCAGTGGTGGTCTTTGACACGGCACCAACAGGACACACACTGCGACTCTTGAACTTCCCGACTATCGTCGAGAGGGGTCTCGGGCGGCTAATGCAGATTAAAAACCAAATTAGTCCTTTCATCTCCCAGGTAGACTAAACCTATCTGTTTGAAATTCGATCAAATAATTACTTGTTTGAAATTAGATTAAATCATTACTGATAATTGATGCCCAAAAGAAAGGCGCAGCGGTAGAGTTGCTGCCTCACAGCGCCTGAGACCCGGGTTCCATCCTGACTACTAGGGTGCTGTCTGCATTGAGTTTGTACGTTCTCCCCGTGACCACGTGGGTTTCTTATGGGTGCTCCGGTTTCCTCCAACACTCCAAAGACACACAGGGTTGTAGCTTAATTGGCTTCGGTAATTGTAAATTGTCCCAAGTGTGTGTAGAAAGGTGTTGGTGTGCGGGGATCGCTGGCTGGCGTGGATTCAGTGGGTCGATGGGCTTGTTCCCGCAAAGTCTCTAAACTAAACTAAATAGCTAGGATGACTTACAATTCAAATAAAATATTGCATTGTGACTTCAATTAAAATTTAACAAGACTGTTCTGTAATCATTTCTTAATAATTGCCACTTTCATTGTCGGTGATCTAAGTAATCTTTGGTTATGTTGGATGTGGAATCCCTCAATATTTAATCGTTGCCTGCATTTCAGATGTGCAGTATGCTTGGACTCGGTGATATGAATGCGGATCAACTTGCATCCAAGTTGGAAGAGACCCTGCCGGTCATTCGTTCAGTCAGCGAGCAGTTTAAAGACCCGGTAATTATGATAATGATACATTATTGTCATTTGTACCTAGCTAGGTGCAGTGAAATTCTTTGTTTTTGCATACAAAAGTACACAAAAGAGGCCCCAGCAAGGCACGGACAACGTTACAAAAAGTGCTCAACCCTTCTTCGAGCCCCCCCCCATGCCGGGTCCCCCTTAGTTCTCAGTGATGCGGCCTGACGCCGTCCTCAGCCTGTCTTCACCTTGAGGCTCAGCCCCAAACCATAAGGCTTCGGTCATTAAGACCTCATCCACAGGGGCTCCTCTTCGGCCCGACTCGCCCCCGGGGCTCCGACCTGACCACCTCGCCTCCACCACTGTGGGCCGAGTCCTCCTCCAGTCGTCTGACCACAGCGGGTGATTCGGGCCTGCTCACCAGGAGTGTCCTGGCCCCCTGCTTGCCAGGAGGAAATTGTATGTTTTCCAGTAATTATCCTGTAACTTGACCTCAAATTGTAACTTGGAGCACAAAAAAATGAAAAAGATAGTCCGATAAACTGGTAGATAGTCAGAATCTATTTCTGAGGATATAGAGTAGACAGTCAGAAGCGATTTCTCAGTTCTCTCTGTGGCCTCTGAATTAGACAGCGGATTATTTTAAGATCGTATCTCACGTATCTGCAACCATAGATGATATTAGATGAGAACTTGCGAAAGATAATTGGAATTTCTTGTAGGCAAAGGGATGTCCTGATTGAAGGATGCTTTTAAGAGTGGCGATGAGAGTTCAATGCATGCATGTTCCTGTTAGAGTGAAGGGCAGGGCAGCTGGGAGTAAGGAAGCTTGGACAACGAGAGAAATTGAGGTTCTGGTCAGAAACAAGGAGGCGGCACTGGCCAGGTAATGGCAGCTGAGATCAAGTGTATCCCTACAGGAGTTTAGGGGACTGGAACATAAATGGGAAGGAAATCAGGAAGGCAAAGATGTGTGGGCAGGAGATAGCTCTGACGGGTAAAATGAAGGAGAATCCAATGAGAAGTTTTAAGTACATTAAGGGAAAGAGGCTAACTTGAGAGGCTCCTCAGAAACCAAGCATTAATCTGTGAATGGGTTCGCAGGAGATGGGCAAGGTCCTCAATAAATACTTCTCTTTGCTTTTACCGTGGAGAGAAACTTGAACTTGGGACAGTTTAATGGAGAAGTCTTGATTATGGCCAGGGAGGTGCTGGACGTCCTAAGGTCATAAGTGATAGGAGCGGAATTAGGCCATTCGGCCCATCAAGTCTACTCCGCCATTCAATCAGGGCTGATCTATCCCTCCCTCTGAACCCCATTCTCCTGCCTTCTCCCCATAACCCCTGACAACCGTACTAATCAAGAATCTCTGCCATAAAGATATCCACTGACTTGGCCTCCACAGCCTTCTGTGGCAAAGAATTCCACAGACACTAGTGGAAACATCCTCTCCACATCCATTCTATCCAGGCCCTTTAATATTTGGTAAGTTTCAATGGGGTCCCCACCTCATCCTTCTGAACTTCAGCGAGTACAGGCCCAGTGCCGTCCAACACTCATCATATGGTCACCCAATCATTGTTGTAAACCTCCTCTAGACTATGTCCAACGCCAGCACATCCTTCCTCAGAAACGGGGCCCAAAACCGCTCACAATACTCCACATGTTTGGTACTGATGCTGTGTAGCTTCACAGTTGTCGTTTTTGTCCCTTGCAGGAGCAGACCACGTTTATCTGTGTGTGCATTGCCGAATTTCTGTCCTTGTATGAAACGGAGCGACTAATTCAAGAGTTGGCAAAGTGCAAAATTGACACGCACAACATAATCGTAAACCAGCTGGTGTTTCCTGACCCCGGGGAGAAGCCTTGTCGGATGTGTGAGGCACGCCACAAAATCCAGTCCAAATACCTAGACCAGGTACACTGCAGCGGGCAACTGTTCCGACCCCAAACGTCACCCATCCTTTTTCTTCAGAGATACCTGTCCCGCTGCGTTACTCCAGCACTTTGCATCTATCTTCGGTATAAACCTACACATGCAATTCCTTTCTTCACATACAGAAAACATCATTGGTAAACGTGGCTGTGCGGCACATGTTTCATTTCTTTGTTCAATTTTTTAAAATTATGGATCCAACCGCTGTTATTATAGATTGATTGTTGAATATCAAGATACAAGATACGTTTATTTGTCACATGTGCCAGTTGGCACAGTGAAATGTGGTCACCATATAGCCATACAATAAAATGAAGAGCACAACACACGATAGAGTTCAACATAAAACATCCCCACACATCCCCAGAATCAAAAGTTTCCCACTGTGAGGGAAGGCACCAAAGTCGGTCTCTTTCTCTGATGTTCACCCGTGGTCGGGGCCTCCGGAGCCCTCCGCAGTCGCCGCTACGGGCAGCCCGCCGCTCAGGCCCCGCTCGCCGGGATGTTGGAACTCCGACGTCGGGACTGGAGGCCAACCTCAGCTGCTTGCACCTCCAAATCGGCCACTTCCCACCGGAGTCCGCAGCTCCCGACGTCCCCAGGACGCGCCGGGCAGAGATTCAACGCTGGCGGCCCTCGACAACGGGCCCCAGGGACTCCGCAATATCGGTCAGCGCCACCCGCGCTGGGAGCTCCGTGAACACAGCCCCACAGTTGAAGCTAGACTATCAAACACAGTTGTAGCTAGACTATAAAATATGTTAATAAGAACTAATCATTTAATGATTAAATCCCAATTCCTTAAAGGGCTGGCTGAAATCTTATGACTGTATCCTCCCCCCTGCCCCCTTGTGATGTTTAAAAGCAGATTTGTGACAGTTCTATTTGTAAGTCATAGAGTCATACTGACTGGAAACAGGCCCTTTCTGCCCAACTGGGGTCAAGGAAAGAGCGTTCCTGTTCCCACCAATCTTTCCACCACCACGCAATGCAGATGCCGAGAAGTGTGTTCCTCTCTGGCTGAACAACTTCTAATCTTGTGTGTGGACTCGATAAGAAGAAGAAACCCGACTAGCTCATGCTGGCCAACATACCCCATGTACACTCGCCCACCTGCCCAGGCTTGCCCAATAACTCTCTAAAGCCAAACCTATCCTATCCATATTTTTCCAAACCTCAATCTATCCTGGCCAGTAATTTTTCCCCCGTTATACTTCAATGACCGAAACCAACCTGAGAGTAACTCAGCGGGTCAGACAGCATCTCTGGAGAAAAGGAATAAGAGCCGTTTTGGGTCCAGACTCTACACATCTAGCAAGTCGCCATATCGGTGGCTCTCTACCAGTGGGGGATAGTTAATGGTTTGCAGTTCTGCCTGTTAAAGAGATTTGAGCCTTTGCTTCTTTGTTTTCCAGATGGAGGATCTGTATGAAGACTTTCACATAGTGAAGCTCCCGCTGTTACCTCACGAAGTCAGGGGCACTGACAAAGTCAATACTTTCTCCAAGCTCCTGCTCGAGCCTTACCTGCCGCCCAGCAAATGAACAGACTTCCTTCATTCCCTTTCAATACCGACGCGGGGAAAGCCTAGGATTTGTAATTTATTAACACTATGTTTGTAGAAACAAGCATGGGGGAGGGATGTGTGGATGTTATTTATTGTGTTGGGCCAGGTGTGAGTTTATTTGTTCATGCGGTAATACTGACTACACGGGCCGACCTGCAGGTTGTGTCAAAGCTGTGCTTGTCAAGAAAACCATTTCCACCTAAATCTTAGCTCTTGCAAGCGTCACACATCATTGCTTTCCAGCTTTGACTCTCCTTCCTCCCCTTAAATGTTTTACCCCCCCCCCCCCCCTCCAAAATAAACATCTACCTGAGACGGAAGCCCCTCTGCCCTCACCAGCTTCAAGTCACACTAGTGTCGGATCAATTTTCACTCCGAGTGTGATGGTCATCGAAAGGAAGTGCATGGTTCACAGCTGAAGGGGCAGTTCCACTGTGACATGTTGAGTGTGTGTTTACACACTCAACATTATGAGGCTCGTCCATTAAACAATTTAACATTAGCAACTTTATCCATGTTACTTTGTTAACATATCAACACCAGTTGGAGGCAGAGATGTGAAAGGGAGCCTTTTGCCTGCTATTGGTCCACTAACTCATTTAGGTCTAATTTAATATTCATCTCCTGTGACCATTACATTAATCTTATTATTCTGAATACACAGAGAATACGTAGAACAGGGGGTACAATAGAAAACCTATTAGTGTCAAGTGTCGCCTTGTAGCCAGCTTTACTTGTCCTGGTGTTGCAGGACTTTTTTCTTGTTTGGCACACCTGGCATTTAATTGAGCATCCAATAAGACATGTTGTGAATGTTGCCCGTGCTTTATGGAAGTGTTTCTTTCTGATTTGTTAAAGAGGTTTAAATGAAGACACTTGTTAAGGAATACCTAACCAGAATGGTACTTTGAAATGTTTTGTTTTACTGCATTGGATCTGCCAGATCTATGTTCAAATTGCTTACATGTCCATGTCCTTGTTGAATGTGGATGCACATCCTTCCACGAGCTTGGAGGAGGAAGGCTCGGATCCTGTTGTCACGGCACCTCATGCAGTGGCTCAACTTAAAATGGTGAGCCATTTCAGGCCAAGAAAATCATACAATGAACCCCTGGGCTTTGCAAGAGCAGTTGGATGTCTGTTTGGCTTGGATAATGGCAGAGAAGGCGAATGTAGAAAGGGAAGGGGAACATTGCCTACAATATCTAAATGGTTCTGGTCTGCCCTTGCAAAGGGTGATGGATGTGAACAACCTTTGGGCTTGGACGTTAGCCATTAATGTTTACTTTGATCCATGAGAAATACCTGCTAATATGTACCAGAAGACCAATACCATCCAACATTGTATCTTCCAGGAGTGGCGGAGGGAAGGCTTAATGTTGGGGGATTACAATTCAGCGAACCAATAATCAATTGTTCATTCCACAAACGTTAAATGTATTTTAATAGCAGTAGGTGAAACCTGTGGTGACTGACTGAGGAAGTAAATGAGAGGCAACCGTCAAACCATAAAGGAAATTAAATCCCACGGGGGTGGTGAAGTTAATCTTCGTCAGCAAAGAGGGAAGATTCAATGCATTGGGCGTCTTTCACAGTGGAATGGCCATTTTGCGTTTTAGTCTTGCCGCTGCTGTGGAAGGCCATCCAGGCCTATTTATTGCGAGCACTAGGCCACCCTCCCTCTGCTTTGGTTTGTAAAGTACTTGGCTATTAGACCAACAGATCCCTTTGAGAGCAGGGGCCATGTGTTTGAACCAACCAAATCAAAGGTAGCAGGGTGACTGGTGAAGTACATGATGAGGAAATGTTGGGCTCTTTTAAGAATATCTCTTCTTAATTTACGTGACATGACTGCCGTTTAAAATTTATTTAGAATAAATTTCTCATCCCGTTCATTTATGTTGAGTGACCTTTTTGGCTGTCCTGGTGCCTTGTTTGTGCACACTGGAAGCTCACAATTGGTATTGTGCACTTGAGGCAGTCTGGTTGTAGATCAGAAAGATCCAGCTACCAACCTCGGAACATCAATCTCAAGGGGTGACCTCCAGCAGGGTCTCTGCACCATATCCTTTACGTTTCTGTCCAACCCTCTCCCCAAACCTAACATTGAAGCTGTGATATTCTGCACTTCTCCTAATGGGGGTACGTACCCGATGAGACCTTCAGAGAAACAGACGGGAATTAATCAGTAAAGAAAAGTTATCTTAAGTAGTCACACTTGGCATTATAGATAATCACAAAATGCTGTGGTAACTCAGCAGGTCAGGTAGCATCTCTGGAGAGAAGGAATGGGTGACGTTTTGGGTCTGAAGAAGGGTCTCGACCCGAAACATCACCCAGAGATGCTGCCTGGCCCCTGAGTTGCTCCTGCATTTTGTGTCTCCTCAGTGTAAACCAACATCTGCAGTTCCTACATACTTGGCACGATAGTATTTTAATGCTTGCAGCATGGAAAGCTTATGTTATGGCATGAGCTTAGTTCTTGTTTCTTTGTGCTTACATTAATTCTCAATGGGGAGGAGATTGGGGGCTGTGAAGGAAAGATGGTTAAAACTAAGTATTGAAAGGTTAAATATTTAAGAAGGAACTGCAGATTATATAAAATTGAAGGTAGACAAAATTGCTGGAGAAACTCAGCGGGTGAGGCAGCATACGTGGAGCGAAGGAAATAGGCGACGTTTCGGCTCGAGACCCTTCTTCAGACTGATGTGGGGGGGGGGTGGACAGGAAGAGGCGGAGACAGTGGGCCGAGGAAGAGCTGGGAAGGGGAGGAGAAAGCAGGGACTACCTGAAATTGGAGAAGTCAATGTTCATACCGCTGGGGTGTAAACTGCCCAAGTGAAATATGAGGTGCTGCTCCTCCAATTTACGGTGGGCCTCACTCTGGCCATGGAGGAGGCCCAGGACAGAAAGGTTCTGTTCTTGAATTTTGTGTTTACAGATGAGGAATATGAGCCGTACACTTGTGTTTACAGATGAGGAATCTTCCCTCGCACTGAGAAAAGTCTGAAGCTGGAACTGTGCACCTCGTGTACTGTGCCTGTCTCTGGATTATAATGTCTGGATTTGAGTAGGCCTTCCCTGGAGAAAACCCTAGCTCAATACTGTTTTTTTTTTAAACCAAAAATAATTGAATCAATTATTTACAATAAGATGTACAGTACAAGACAACCCCACCACAATATGTCAAACAAATATACAAAATAAACTGCTATACAATGATCGCACCATCCTTATTGAGGATGCATCCCACCCCACGCGGTACCCAGTGGTCCTGGAAATCTCCCAGGCTGCCAGCGGACAGCACATAGTCCCTCTCTGACACCACCCGGGCACGGACATAACTCCGGAAAAGAGGCAGGCGTAGCTCTGTGCTGTAAAAATAGCAGTGATGATCCCTGCCGTAAACAGTGGATTCACAGTGGGATCCACCATGAGATATTTCTGTGGGTTAGAGTCTGAGCATCGTGCAAGCTGGTTGCAAAAAGCTGGAACAGCAGCGGGTCAGGCAGCATATCTGGGGAAAAGGAATAGGTGGCGTTTCAGGTCGAGAATCTTTCGCGACCCAAACCATCGCCTATCCCTTTTATCTGGAGATGCTGCCCAACCCACTGAGTGACTCCAGTTTTTTGTGTCTATGGTTTAAACCAGCATCTGCAGTTCCTTCCTACACATGCAAGATGGTTGGTTTCTCTTTACCTCTGGGGAAACGCACCTTCAACTAGCATCGCAACCGGCTTCGACAAAGAAATTACCGATTTTTAAAACGGAAACCACTTTCGACCATTAGGGAGACTGACAAAAACCTCCGGAAACCTTGGGTGGGGCGCAAAGTCTCCAGAGGTTTCCGTTCAGGTTTCCTAAGTGGGACAGGGGCATAATACTTTAAACCTATGTCCTCTGTTTCTCGATTCCCCTACTCTGAGTAAAAGACAGTGCATTTATCCGAACTATTCCTCTCATGATTTTGTGACTATCTTTGGTACAAACCAGCATCTGCAGTTCCTGCTTGTTACATTCTGCATGGTTATAGTGTTGTCAATTAATTGGATTATATTATAGAATCATAGAAAATAGGTGCAGGAGGAGGCCATTCGGCCCTTCAACCCAGCACCGCCATTCATTGTGATCATGGCTGATTGTCCCCTATCAATAACCCGTGCCTGCCTTCTCCCCATATCCTTGACTCCACTAGCCCCTAGAGCTATAGAAACATTGGGGGGGTTGGGTTGGTGAGGGGGGTGGGGTGGGGGGTTGGGTGGGTGGTGTGGCGATTTGGTGGGTGGGATATTTGAGAGTATATGGCTCAGATGCAGGCATCTTCTAGTTGAGTAGTGTGCTACCAGACACCAAGTAGAGGTGCTTTCCTCAGCAAAGTAGGCTTGGTTATTCCCACGAGATGTGGGCCCCCGTTGTGAATTGCCATTGTGAGAGGACATCTGAAAGTCAGCAGAGTCATGCGGAATGGGTTTCCAAAGCACTCTCCAACCGCTCATTGAAGTTCCTTTGAGGTAATCTCACCACTTGCGAGCCCAACTTCCAGCTGGCATATTATCCATAGATCCCAGGGACTGAATTGCGACCAATTGATCTATGTGCGTGTTTGGTTAATGTTGCCTGGCATGGGCCAGGATGCTTGGTAACTGGTTGTTTAAGAAGGAACTGCAGATGCTGGAAAATCGAAGGTAGACAAAAGTGCTGGAGAAACTCAGCGGGTGCAGCAGCATCTATGGAGCGAAGGAAATAGGCGACGTTTCGGGCCAAAACCCTGGCACTTCTCCAGCACTTTTGTCTACCTGCTTGGTAACTGGTGTGTGTTGCAATAAGTTAATCTTCGAGTCTGAAGGTATACGTGGGCACGGGGAGAATGGACGCAGGCAGCAGAAGACCGAGTGCCGGAGTAGCTCAGGTGGCATCTCGGGAGAAGATGGATAGGTGACGTTTCGGGTCGGGACCCTTCTCCAGACGCTGCCTGACCTGCTGAGCTACCCCAGCATCCTGTCTCTTATGCAGTCCCTTCTTTCTCCACACA
This sequence comes from Okamejei kenojei, assembly GCA_035221665.1. Lineage (NCBI taxonomy): Eukaryota > Metazoa > Chordata > Chondrichthyes > Rajiformes > Rajidae > Okamejei > Okamejei kenojei. The sequence continues at coordinate 15,230,313 of CM069166.1, read as the reverse complement.
AACAGCACTAAGATCAGGACTTCATCAGCCTGACTGGACTGTGAGACAGTGGTGCTCATTGCTGTATCTCTGAACCAACGTTTCAACGTCTTGGCACCTGTGTTTAAACGACAGTCATTCTGGGCAGAATTGCCAGCAGGTTCGGAAGAAGGTACCTGCAGCCAAATATCCCAGCACACTGCAATATCACCTTTCAACTGATGAGGGAGCCGTCTCCATGGTTTCCTATTGTAAAAAAAGGGGACATTATTACAGATTATTATAGACAATAGGTGCAGGAGGAGGCCATTTGGCCCTTCGAGCCAGCACCGCCATTCAATGTGATCATGGCTGATCATCCCCAATCAGTACCCCGTTCCTGCCTTCTCCCCATATCCCCATGACTCCGCTATTTTTAAGAGCCCTATCTAGCTCTCTCTTGAAAGCATCCAGAGAACCTGCCTCCACCACCCTCTGAGGCAGAGAATTCCACAGACTCACCACACTCTGCGAGAAAAAGTGTTTCCTCGTCTCCGTTCTAAATGGCTTACTCCTTATTCTTAAACTGTGGCCCCTGGTTCTGGACTCCCCCAACATCGGGAACATGTTTCCTGCCTCTAGCGTGTCCGAGCCCTTAACAATCTTATATGTTTCAATGAGATATCCTCTCATCCTTCTAAACTCCAGAGTGTACAAGCCCAGCCACTCCATTCTCTCAGCATATGACAGTCCTGCCACCCCGGGAATTAACCTTGTAAACCTACACTGCACTCCCTCAATTGCAAGAATGTCCTTCCTCAAATTAGGGGATCAAAACTGCACACAATACTCCAGGGACAATGTGCTGGAGTAACTCAGCATCTCTGGAGAACATAGATAGGCAACACTTTGATCATAGATAGACGCAGAAAGCTGGAGTAACTCAGCGGGACAGGCAGCTTCTCTGGAGAGAGGAAATGGGTGACGTTTCGACCCGAAACTGTCTGTCCCTCTGAGTTACTCCAGCCTTTTGTGTCGATCTTCAGTTTAAACCAGCACCTGCAGTTCCTTCCTACACTCAACGCTTAGATCCTGATCCTTCTTCAGAACCAACCCGAAATGTCGCCTCTCAATGTTCTCTGGAGATGCTGTTTGACATGCTGAGTTACTCCAGCACTTTGTGTCTTTTTTTTTTGCAGTTCCTTGCAAAGATCTCAGCTCTATGACCTTTGGTTCCTTGTGGCCAGATCTCCCTATTGCTGCACCTGTACTGATGAGAGTTGCCTGCTTTAATTAACAGTTTTAAGCTGTGATTATGTGCCTATAATTAAACATTCTGCGAATGCTTAACTGCCTCAGAAACCAAATATACCAACCCTGATTAGCTCCGAAAATAGACATGGCTGGACTAGTGACTCTCGGCTCCAGTCGCAGGTTATCCAATCGCCTCCTTGAGCACCAAGCACCCAAGAGGATCGGAAGGGAATACTGGAGTCTGGCCTAATGCTGAAGAGAGGCTGAAGAAGGGTTCCGACCCAAAACGTCACCCATCCTTTTTCTCCAGAGATGTTGTCGGACTATCTTGTGTCTATCCACCCATCATTTCACAGAGTGACTAGACAAGAGACATTTATTGTCACATGCACCAATTGGTACAGTGAAATGTGTGGTCACTATACAGCCATACGAATAAATAAGAGCACAGAACACGATAGACTTTAACACAGACATCCCCACACCGCGGGATCAACGTTTCCCACTGTAAGGGAAGGCACCAAAGTTCAGTCTGGAGTTTAGAAGGATGAGAGGTGATCTCATTGAAACATATAAGATTGTTAAGGGGTTGGACACGCTAGAGGCAGGAAACATGTTCCCGATGTTGGGGGAAGTCCAGAACCACGGGCCACAGTTTAGGAATAAGGGGTAAGCCATTTAGAACGGAGACGAGGAAACACTTTTTCTCGCAGAGAGTGGTGAGTCTGTGGAATTCTCTGCCTCAGAGGGCGGTGGAGGCAGGTTCTCTGGATGCTTTCAAGAGAGAGCTAGATAGGGCTCTTAAAAATAGCGGAGTCAGGGGATATGGGGAGAAGGCAGGAACGGGGTACTGATTGGGGATGATCAGCCATGAACACATTGAATGGTGTTGCTGGCTCGAAGGGCCGAATGGCCTACTCCTGCACCTATTGTCTATTGTCTATTGTCTATTGTCAGCCATCCTCCTTTGTTGTCCTCTGTTGTTCACCCGTGGTCGGGGGGCTCCTGAACCCCTTGCCTGCCTTTGTCCCACCTGCTCCTCCCTTCCAGCTTTCTACGCCCCCCCCCCCCACCCCCCCCCCCCCCGGTAACTGCTATTAGTCTGAAGAAATGTCCCGACCCGAAACGTCGGCTGTCCATGTCCTGCACAGATGCTGCCTGACCAGCTGAGGTACTCCAGCACTTTGTGTCTTCCCCCTGCACCTGGGTATTGACAGAGCCCAGAGCTTTCACTATAGAGATGTAGAGTCACAGAGTGATACAGCATATAAACAGGCCCTTCAGCCCAACCTGCCCACACCAGCCAACATGTCCCAGCTACACTAGTCCCACCTGCCTGCATTTGGTCCATATCCCTCCAAACCTGTCCTATCCATGTTTAAGAATGAACTGAAGAAGGGTTTCGACCCGAAACGTTGCCTATTTCCTTCGCTCTATAGATGCTGCCTCACAGGCTGAGTTCCTCCAGCATTTCTGCCCACCTGTCCTATCCATGTACCTGTCTAACTGTTTCTTAAACGTTGGGATAGTCCCAGCCTCAACCGCCTCCTCCAGCAGCTCGTTCCATACACCCACCACCCTTTGTGTGAAAATGTTACCCCTATTAAATCTTTTCCCCCTCGCCTTAAACCTCTGTCCTCTGGTCCTCGATTCACCTGTGGGCAAGAGACTCTGCCCCTTTCGCTCCTGATTTTATACACCTCTATAAAAACACCGCCCTTCCTCCTGTGCTCCAAGGAATAGAGCCCCAGTCTGCTCAGACACTCTAGTCCTGGCAACGTCCTTGTAAATCTTTTCTGTACCCTTTCCAGCTTGACAACATCTTTCCTATAACATAATCTTCATGGTTGAAAACATCAACGGGCCTCACAATGCCGTGTATAACAGTGATCGCAACTTCTACTGAAGTGCGGATGGCCCTTGGCTCGCTAGGAGCTCACCCGCCCTTTGACAGGTCTTTGTTTTTGGTCCTGCTGGGGGTCCACAGCCCCCTCCTCACCCGGCAAACCGGGTTGGGGGAGACAGTTTAGTCGTCGACTATCCGACCACGGAGCAGGTAGCACGGGATTACATGTTCAAGAAGGAACTTTAAGGATAAGGGGGAAGTTTAAGGATAAGGGGGAAGTCTTTTAGGACCGAGATGAGAAATAAAAATTTCACACAGAGAGTGGTGAATCTGTGGAACTCTCTGCCACAGAAAGTAGTTGAGGCCAGTTCGTTGGCCATATTTAAGAGGGAGTTAGATGTGGCCCTTGTGGCTAAAGGGGTCAGGGGGTACGGAGAGGAGGCAGGTACAGGATACTGAGTTGGATGATCAGCCATGATCATATTGAATGGCGGTGCAGGCTCGAATGGCTACTCCTGCACCTATTTTCTATGTTTCTATAATTCCCTGTTTTCTCTCCCCCGCCTTTCTTAAAAAGTGGGATAACATTAGCTACCCTCCAATCCACAGGAACTGTTCCTGAATCTGTAGGACATTGGAAAATGATCACGGAGCAGGTAGCACGGGATTACATGTTCAAGAAGGAACTGCAGATGCTGGAAAATCGAAGGTGGACAAAAATGCTGGAGGCTTGCACGGGATGACATGCTACCTGCTCCATGGTACCCGTGGCGGGGGGCGGGGGGGGGGGGGGGGGGGGGGCAGACTCCTATAACATGGTGCCCAGAACTATACTCAGCCAGTAAACAGTGTCCTGATCTATGAATGGACAAGTGGACACCTCTGTCTTTACATCCGACACATCTTTGTAGACTTGCCTCGTTCCAAAGTGTTGAGTCATAGAGCCCAACCAACAATCAATGTTTTTGGGAACACTTTGTTGCTGAGTGGTTACTGTAGATGGAAACAAACCAAGTCAATCTTTCCTTTTGAGCAGGGGTCACTTCACCTTGTATTTGTTTTTGACACAACTTAGCCTGATGACAGTGTACACCTCTCCGGCATGGATTGTATAAGTGTGTGTGTGCCCTTGTCGCACTGAAGGTCACAAACCTGGAACCAGGGATGGAGAAACAGCCACATTTCACACTACCATTTAGACAATAGACAATAGATGCCGGGGTAGAGGCCATTCGGCCCTTCGAGCCAGCACCGCCATCCAATGTGATCATGGCTGATCATCCCCAATCAGTACCCCGTTCCTGCCATCTCCCCATATCCCCTGACTCCGCTATCTTTAAGAGATACTTGTCTTTTATGAAATCATTCGCAGTGGTGTTTAGTTTAAGTTGTCGGTTGTTGGCTGCAACCTTCCCTCCATTGACGAACTGTACACTGCAAGGGCCAGGAAGCGAGCGGGCACGATCATCTCTGACCCCTCTCACCCTGGCCACAAACTCTTTGAATCACTTCCCTCTGGAAGGCGACTCCGGACTGTCAAAGCTGCCACCGCCAGACATAAAAACAGTTTTTATCCACGAGTAGTTGCTCCTACTCAACAGCCAAAAATCTGTAGCCTCCCTTTGATCTGGTATTTTGTTGGTTCACATGCTTGATCAATGGTGTTTTATCATTAGTGTTTTATTATTATTAATGTTTAGTGTTTTCTGAGTCATTCATAACTGTCACTGTATGTCATGTTGTTACTTGTGGGCGGAGCACCAAGGCAAATTCCTTGTATGTGAATACCTGGCCAATAAACTTACTTCCTTACTTATTGGAGATATTTCATTTAGAGATATAGATTAGAGATATAGAAACAGGCCCACCAAATCCACACCAACCAGTGTCCCATACGCTAGCATTATCCTCCACACTGGGGACAATTTACCGAGGCCAATTAGCCTGCAAACCTGCACGTCTTTGGGAAGTGGGAGGAAACTGGAACACCTGGAGAAAACCCACGCAGGTCACATGGAGAATGTACAAACTCCGTACAGTCAGCACCCGAGGTTAAGATCAAACTCGGGGCTCTGGCGCTGTAAGGCAGCAACTCTATTGCTGCACCACCAACTCTGCTGCTGCCATCCGGTCCTTGACTACCCAGTACTACCCTGGGAAAAAAAATTCAGACCGACTACGCTATCTATGCCTCTTATTATTTTTTTATTTATCAGGTCTCCCCTCAGTCTCTGACGCTCCAGAGAAATGAAACCTCTCCTTGGAGTTGATACTCTCTAGTTCAGATAACAAACTGGGACTCTAGGTCTCCTGTCGCCTGGGAGTGCAGCCATTCCAGGAACCGGCCTGGAGAATGTGTAGGAAGGAACTGCAGATGCTGGTTTAAATCGAAGGTAGACACAAAATGCTGGAGTAACTCAGCGGGTGAGGCAGCATCTCTGGAGAGAAGGAATGGGTGACATCTCGAGTGGAGACCCTTCCTCAGACTGATGCCAGGGGAGCGAGCGGGCAGTAGAGATGAAATGCAGTCGGAGACAGTAAGACTGGTGTGAGAACTGAGAAGGGGGAGGGGTGGAGAGAGAAGGACAAACAAAGGGCTACTTGAGGTTATACCAGTCTGGAGCATTATTGCTGCACAAAATAGACCATTAGTTATACAAACTTCACCAGACATGATCTCACTGCAAATTTATCATTGTCGTAAGCCATTTGTACCCAAATCCGTTGGAAATAAAGGCTGGCATATAGCTTCCCTTCCTAAAGCCTTGGCTTTCAGTGACTTTAGTTTAGTTTAGAGATACAGCGTAGATACAGGCCCTTCGGCCCGCCGAGCCAATACTAACCGGCGATCACCCCGGACACTAACGCTATCCTACACACACTAGGGACAATTTTACTTTTATCCCAAGCCTTTTAACCTACAAACCTTGTAATAATATTTTTATTAAAAGAAATCCATCATAACGGTATAACAACTTTTCAAATACACAACCAACTTATTTCAAAAAGTATACGGTTACGAATAGTTCTTATAAACTTCTAAGTAGAAAAAGAAAAGAATAGATTTTAATCAATAAGAATAGTGATTAAATAATAATTTTGATTATAAAGAAAGAGAAATAGAAAAGAGAGGAGAAAAAATATAAGAAATTTCTTTGGTTTCTGTTAATATTAGATTTGAATCCGGAACTCCTAATATTATTAATTTTGGATCTGGGTCTAGTCTAATTTTAAGAACTTCAGAGATAACTCTAAAGATTTCTGTCCAATAATAATTGAGTTTTATACATGTTACAAAACTATGCGTTAAATTAGCTTCCAAGTTCTGACATTTATCACAAATAGGAGAAATGTTAGAATAAATTCTATTTAATTTCGTTTTTGAATAATGTAATCTGTGTAATACCGTAAATTGTATCAATATATGTCTAGCATTTAATGAGCAGCGATGTATACGTTGTAGGCTTTCTTCCCAGGTTTCCTTCGTTATAGATAAACCTATTTCATTTTCCCATGTTTGTCGATATATTTCCGAAGTTGGGATTTCCCTATCCAAGATAGTATTATATATATACACGCTATTAATTTTTCTGTATTTGGGTGTTTATTAAACAATTCATCTAATAATCCTGGTTTTCTATTTTTATAGTCTTGCGTATTTTACTTAATATAGTTTCTAATTTGTAAATACCTAAATATGTTATTTGACTGCAATCCATAGATATCCTGTAACTCTTGAAATGAAATAAATTTTCCTTTCTTGTAAAGGTGTTCTATCCTTTTAATTCCTAAATCATTCCAGTGTCTAAACCCCTTGTCCAATACAGAGGGCCTAAACAAGGGATTATTCATAATTGGCAAACAAAGTGACAAATTATCCATATGTAGGGTCTTAACTATTTGTTTCCAAATACGTCTATTGCTATGAATTATAGGGTTGTCACCATACGTTTTTTTTTTTTTGTACTTCCCTTGGTGCAAAAAGAATCGAACCTACATCAAAAGGCAAACAGTCTTCCTTTTCCATCTTTAGCCAGCTTGGCTCGTGATCTAAATTTACCAACCAAAAATTAATATTCTTAATCAAAACTGCCCAGAAATAATATAAGAAATTTGGTAGTGCTAGTCCACCATTTATTTTAGATTTACATAGATGTTTTTTACTTATTCGATGGTTTTTATAGTCCCAAATAAAACCATTAACCAAAGTATCTATATTTTTAAAAAACATTTTAGGGAGATATAAAGGGATTGCTTGAAATAAATATAACAATTGTGGTAAAAAAAACATTTTTATAGCATTTATTCTACCGATCATTGATATAGGTAGTGTTTTCCAATATAAAATATATATTTTTAGTTTATTTAATAATTGAGGGTAATTATATTAAAATAGACAGTTATACGATTTAGATACATTAATTCCTAGATATTTGAGTTTGTCTGTGACTATTTTAAGTGGGAATTGTTCTAATATATTTATTTTTATTCCAGTTATAGGCATAATTTCACTTTTATTTCAATTAATTCTATACCCAGAAAATGTACTAAACTTAGTTAAAACATTAAATAGATTGGGAATACTAATCTCCGGTTTTGTAATATAAATTAAGATGTCATCTGCGTATAGAGATATTTTATTCGTTGTAGTTTTGGTATTATATCCATATATTTCTGGTTCTGATCTAATCATTTCAGCTAATGGTTCTATTACCAGAGCAAATAGTAATGGTGATAACGGGCATCCTTGTCTACAACCCCTAAAGAGTTTAAATTTTGCTGATAGCATTTGATTCGTTAATATTCTTGCAGTTGGATTCGAGTATATGATTTTTACCCATTTGGAGAATCTATCCCCCCAGTTGAAATTTCTGCATTATTTTAAATAAATATGGCCATTCAACCTGGTCAAATGCTTTTTCAGCATCTAAGGATATGACAGCTAGTTCAATACCCTTGATTCTCCAGCATCTGCAGTTCCTTCTTTAAAACACCCGCTGAGTTTCTCCAGCTTTTTGTGTACCCTCAATATCATTCACTCTTTTTGAGTACATGACATTGAATAGACGTCTCAGATTATAGGATGAATAGCGTTTTGGAATAAAACCTGTTTGGTCATGATGTATTAATTTATTAATCACTAAACTTAGCCTCCGAGATAAAATTTTAGTTAGTATTTTTTGATCTACCTACAAACCTGCACGTCTTTGGAGTGTGGGAGGAAACCGAAGATCTCAGATAAAACCCACGCAGGTCACGGGGAGAACGGACAATAGACAATAGGTGCAGGAGTAGGCTGTTTGGCCCTTCGAGTGGGAGGGTTGTGTTTGCTGCTGGGCCGGGCCGGGCCAAGCTGGCCATTCATGGGTGGTGGTAGCTGGGCAGACGAGGGATCCACACAGGGCGACTGCCCAACACAGGCTGACCTCCATGCCCGGGAGTCCCTGGAGAGGGTGCACGCTGTGTCCACGGGCACCTTGGCCACTTTCCAGCAGCACTGGCACCTAATTACATCTTACATATAGAGTCACGGTTATAGGAGTAGCATTAGGCCATTCGGCCCATCAAGTCCATTCCGCCACCCAATCATGGCTAATCTCTGCCACCTAATCCCATTCTCCTGCCTTCTCCCTATATCCCTTTTCCACCCGTTCGAATCAAGAATTTGTCTATCTCACTGACTTGGCCTCCACAGCCCTCTGTGGCAATGAGTTCCACAGATTCACTACCCTCTGACTAGAGAAGTTCCTCCTCACCTCCTTTATAAAAGAGGCCCTATAATCCTGAGGCTGTGACCTCTGGTCCTGGACTCTCCCACCAGTGGGGCTTTAGAGAGATGGCCCTTAGGCCCAACTTGCCCACACTGGCGAAACCTCCCCATCTATTCTAGTCCCACCTGCCTTGCATTTGGTCCATATCCCTCCAAACCTGTCCTATCCCCTTAGAATAGTGTTTAGTTGTTCCTGATGTAAACTTACTTCTGTCAAAATAAATTGGAGAGATGATAACTTCAGGTCGAGAGTGGTCTTCAAATGTTTAGTTTACTTTAGATTTAAGAGATACAGCGCAGAAACCAGGCCCTTCGGCCCACCGAGTCCGTGCCGACCAGCGATCCCCGTACACTAACACTATCCTACACACACTGGGGACAAGCTAGAATTTCACCAAAGCCAATTAACCTCCAAGCCTGCACGTCTTTGGAGAGTGGGAGGAAACCGGAGCACCCGGAGAAAACCCACGCTGGTCACGGGGAGAACGTACAAACTCCGTTTTTATCGTTTTTAGTCTCCTCCTTCGGAGGATGCGACCTTTTCTTGTCGTGTCCCCCGTCTCTGTCTCCGTCTGCGTCTGCGCTGAGGCGTAATCGCAGAACTGGCCGACCCCAACTGGGACCGACCTCGAGGACTTTCCAACGCGGCGACCCGACTTCGGAGCCTCGGAGGCCTGGCCGCGGGCCCAGAGGACGACAACGTCGGGAGCTCGCAGGTGCCCAGGTTGGTGGCCGGTTTTCTGGAGCTCCCGCAGCGACAGCTTCGTCCGCTGGACTGGAGGGCGGCAGCTTCGGCAGCTTCGACCGCCCCGGGCCGCGGAGTTTGACCCGGCCCGTTCGCGGAGCTCGGATTCGGCCGCGGGACTTACCATCACCCGGCGGGGTCCCAACATCGGAGGCCTGGATCGCCCCAACGCAGAGGGAGAGCAAGGAGGGAAGAGACAAAGACTTTAAGACTTTTGCCTTCCATCACAGTGAGGAGGTGCCTGGTGGACTCACTGTGGTGGATGTTAAACTGTGTTAAGTGTGTGTTTCGTTATTTTATTCTATGTTGTGACTGCAGGGTTTACAGTTTCGTTCAGACTGAAAGGTCTGAATGACAATAAAGGACACTTTACTTCAGACACGCCCGTAGTCAGGATGGAACCCGGGTCTGTGGCGCTGAGGCAGTGACTCTACCGCTGCGCCACCGTGCGCCCTAACAACAACATCCTTCCAGCTCCCGTGTCCGCAGCCCTGAGTCATTTCTTAAGTGCCACAACAGTTTGACATAAAGTGAGTGTGAGTGCCTGTTGACACTCTGCTGGTGTCAGGAAGTTTCTACTTGTTTGTAAAATGAGTTGCTTTAGTTTCATCGCGGCGATGATATTGCTCGCTCCATTCCCATGCCAAGGGTGAGGTGACAAGCACCTATTAGATATTTTGACTAAACACGGGACATGTTTCCATAATTCCCGGCCCGCCGCCCGTTCGCAGTGCTCTCTGATTGCCTGTAAACACTCACTGTTTGCCGTTAGTTCTTGCCGCACATGCGGGACTGGATCTTTAGTAGCTCCAACGTCGAGTGGCTGAGGGGAGGTGCCTGCCAGCACGGCGCTGAGATGGAGCAGGCTCACACTGACCAGCAAGGCCTCCAGGCTCCAGGCTGCAGGCCTCCAGGCTCCAGGCTCCAGGCTCCAGGCTGCAGGCCTCCAGGCTCCAGGCTCCAGGTCTCCAGGGCTCCAGGCTGCAGGCCTCCAGGCTCCAGGCCTCCAGGCCTCCAGGCCTCCAGGCTCCAGGCTCCAGGCCTCCAGGCTCCAGGCCTCCAGGCTCCAGGCCTCCAGGCTCCAGGCTCCAGGCCTCCAGGGCTCCAGGCCTCCAGGCTCCAGGCCTCCAGGCTGCAGGCCTCCAGGCTCCAGGCCTCCAGACCTCCAGGCCTCCAGGCCTCCAGGCCTCCAGGCTCCAGGCCTCCAGGCTCCAGGCTCCAGGCCTCCAGGCTCCAGGCCTCCAGGCTCCAGGCCTCCAGGCTCCAGGCTCCAGGCTCCAGGCTCCAGGCCTCCAGGCTCCAGGCCTCCCAGGCTCCAGCCTCCAGGCTCTCCAGATCCAGGCCTCCAGGCCTCCAGCCTCCAGGCCTCCCAGGCTCCAGGCTCCAGGCTCCAGGCCTCCAGGCTCCAGGCCTCCAAGCTCCAGGCTCCAGGCTCCAGGCCTCCAGGCCTCCAGGCTCCAGGCTCCAGGCTCCAGGTCTCCAGGCCTCCAGGCTCCAGGCCTCCAGGCTCCAGGTCTCCAGGCTCCAGGCCAACCTGATCTCCCGGTGGCTCAGCACTTCAACTCCCCCTCCCATTCCGAATCCTACTTTTCTATCCTGGGCCTCCTCTTCCTTTCTTCTTCTCGCCCCCCCCCCCCCCCGACATTTTTCCCGCCCTCCCCCAACATTAGTCTGAAGAAGGGTCTCGACCCGAAACGTCACCTATTCCTTCGCTCCATAGATGCTGCCTCACCCGCTGAGTTTCTCCAGCATTTTTGTCCACCTCCGATCATAGTTCATTTTCTCATGCCCATTGACTGGCAGCCTTCCATCAGCTGACTGACAAGCTGAGAAAAATGTGTAGGAAGGAACTGCAGACGCTGATTTACACCGAAGATGGACACAAAAAGCTGGAGTAACTCAGCGGGACAGGCAGCAGCTGGAAGAAAAGGAACAGGTGACGTTTCGGGTCGAGACGTCTGAAGAAGGGTCTTGACCCTATCCATTTTCTCCAGAAATGCTGCCTGACCCGCTGAACTTGTGACTATCTCAAACAGAGAAAAATATTTGTGTGAGAAATATATAATTGCTGCCCACTTCAAAATACTTATTCGGCTGAAAGTACGACACGGATGAGTCAATGTTGGTTGGGTGAGTTGTGGCGTGTGAGTTGTTAGTTGGCACCGGAGTTTGTGAAGTCAGTTCCATTATTAGGCTGCTGTCGAGCCTAATGAATGATTTGAATTGACATTAAATTGTGTCGGATTGGGCATTAAACTCATGGGCAGCAGCTCATGGCAGACACACATTCCTGGGTCGGAAGGAACTGCAGGTTTACACCGAAGATTGAAACAAAATGCTGGAGTAACTCAGCGGGACAGGCGGCATCTCTGGAAACATAGAAACGTAGAAACATAGAAAATAGGTGCAGGAGGAGGCCATTCGGCCCTTCGAGCCAGCACCGCCATTCATTGTGATCATGGCTGATCGTCCCCAATCAATAACCCGTGCCTGCCTTCTCCCCATATCCCTTGACTCCACTAGCCCCTAGAGCTCTATCCAACTCTCTCTTAAATCCATCCAGTGACTTGGCCTCCACTGCCCTCTGTGGCAGGGAGTTCCACAAATTCACAACTCTCTGGGTGAAAAAGTTTTTTCTCACCTCAGTCTTAAATGACCTCCCCTTTATTCCAAGAGGAGAGAAGGAACGGGTGACGTTTCGGGTCGAGACACCTTCTTTGGACTCTCGTGCTTTGAGTTCCTCCGGCAGTTTGTGTCTACCTTTACCAGGATGCTGTCTGGGACCGGAGGGGCTGAGTGGCGCTCAGTCCTATTCAAGACTCCCAAGTCATCAGGGAGAGCAGAAGGGGTGTGACCAAGCTCTCTTTACTTGGGCTCTTTGTTCCAGTTTCTGACTGTGAAATTAAAACAGCAGCCAGACACAAAAAGCCGGATTAACTCAGCGGGTCAGGCAGCATCTCTGAAGAAAAGGAATGGGTGACGTTTCAGATCGAGACCCTTCATCAGATTCCCCCTCCACAGTGCTGCAGAATGACAGGAGTCTGACAATAGACAATAGACAATAGGTGCCGGTGTAGGCCATCTGGCCCTGGGGATTTATCAGCCTTTATCTGCTGCTCCTCTGCTCCGGGCCGGAGAGCGTTTGCAACTCTCAACATTTAGATATCGCCAATCCTTTGTTAGCTTAGTTTAATGCTGGAGTAACTCAGTGGGACAGGCAGTATCTGCTTGTCCCGCAGAGTTACTCCAGCATTTTGTGTCTACCTTCGGTTTAAACCAGCACCTGCAGTTCCTTCCCACACATTTCGACAGCTTAGTTTCGTTCAGTTGAAGTTAGCGAAGGGCCTGGATAGAGTGGGTGTGGAGAGGATGTTTCCACTAGTGGGAGAGTCCAGGACCAGAGGGCACAGCCTCAGAAGTAAAGGACGTTCCTGCAGGAAGGAGATGAGGAGGAATGTCTTCAGTCTGAGGGCGGTGAATCTGTGGAATTCATTGCCACAGACGGCTGTGGAGGCCAAGACATTGGATATTTTTAAGGCAGAGATAGATAGATTCTTGATTAGTGCGGGTGTCAGGGGTTATGGGGAGAATGGGGTTAGGAGGGAGAGATAGATCAGCCATGATTGAATGGCGGAGTAGACTTGATGGATCGAATGGCCTCATTCTGCTCCTATCTGCTCCTGAGTGGTGAGTCTCTGGAACTCTCTGCCACAGAAGGCAGTTGAGGCCAGTTCATTGGCTATATTTAAGAGGGAGTTAGATGTGGCCCTTGTGGCTAAAGGGATCAGGGGGTATGGAGAGAAGGCAGGTACAGGATACTGAGTTGGATGATCAGCCGTGATCATATTGAATGGCGGTGCAGGCTCGAAGGGCCGAATGGCCTACTCCTGCACCTATTGTCTATGTTTCTATGTTTCTATCATTTATCAACATCAACCTATTAGTTCCAGGAGCAGAATCAGGCCACTCGATCCATCAAGATTCTGTACGTCTAGCCAATATTTTCCTCTCGTGACCTCTATGAGATCACCCCTCATCCTCCAGCGCTCTGAGGAATAAAGGACTAATCTACTCAACCGCTCTCTGTAGCTCCGGCCCTCGAGTCCCGGTAACATCCTTATAAACCTTCTCTGGGCCCTTTCCAGCTTGACAATATCTTTCCTATAACATGGGGCCCAGAACTGGACACAATATTCTAAATGCGGTCTCACCCACGTCTTATACAACTGCAATGTGACCTCCCAACTTCTAAACTCAACGCTCTGACTGATGAAGGCCAAAGTGGAAGGCAGGGAGGTTGCTGGAGTGGTCTAACTTCAAGTAACACTTGCTTTCCCTCTGTCTCCATCCCCTCCCCCTTCCCAGTTCTCCGACCAATCTGACTGTCTCTGATTACATTTTATCTCTGTTTGCTGTGTTGTTGCCTTCGCCCCAACTAACAATGATCTCCTTGATCTCCATTCCCTTTGTCCTGTTTTCACACCTGACACTTCCTTATCTGAAGACGGAGTCTCGACCCGAAACGTCACCCACTCCTTCTCTCCAGAGATGCTGCCTGTCCCGCTGAGTTACTCCAGCTTTTTGTGTCTGTCTTTGCTGGAGTTAAAAGCACACAGAGTGCTGGAGTAACTCAGCGGGTCAGGCAGCGTCTGTGGAGAACATGGATAGGTGACGTTTCACAGAGTGCTGGAGTACCTCAGCGGGTCAGGCAGCATCTGTGAAGATGCTGTCTGGAGATGATGCTCCATCAGTCTGAAGAAGGGGTTTTGTCCCGAAACGTCGCCTATTTCCTTCACTCCATAGATGCTGCTGCACCCGCTGAGTTTCTCCAGCATCTTTGTCTATCTCTGGAGATCATGTTCTGGGTCAAGACCCTTCTTCAAACTGACTGTGGGTTGGGGGCGGTGGGGGTGGAGGGGGGGGGGGCAGTAAAAGCTGGGAGAGAGGGGAGGCAGGACAAAGCGTGGCGCAGTGGCGTGGCAGAGGCGTTGCTGCCTTATAGCGCAAAAGACACGGTTTTGATCAGGGCACCAAGCGGGGTTGCTGGGACCGCTGTACATTGTGGGGGATTGAATGCATCCTGGACCAGGAATGTAATATAGTCATTTAATATTTAGTATTACGAACATTTGGTCATTTTTTTGTCTTTGGTTGTGTGTGTGCTGGTTTTGTTTTGTTTAGTAAATATATAGGCCCGGATAGAGTGGATGTGGAGAGGATGTTTCCACTAGTGGGAGAGGCCAGGACCAGAGGGCACAGCCTCAGAATAAAAGGACGTTCCTTTAGAAAGGAGATGAGGAGGGATTTCTTCAGTCAGAGGGCGGTGAATCTGTGGAACTCTTTGCCACAGAGAGCTGTGGAGGCCAAGTCAGTGGATATTTTTAAGGCAGAGGTAGATAGATTCTTGGTTAGTGCGGGTGTCAGGGGTTATGGGGAGAAGGGTTGAGCGGGGAAGATAGATCTGCCATGATTGAATAGTGGAGTAGACTTGATGGGCCGAATGGCCTCATTCTGCTCCTATCACTTATGAACGTATTAAGTATGATTTAGTTTAGTTTAGTTAGGTTTGGAGATACAGCGGGGAAACAGGCCCTTCAGCCCACCGAGTCCTCGCCGACCAGCGATCCGCAAACACTAACCGGCACACACTAGGGACAATTTACATTTACACCAAGCCCGTCCCACTGGGGCATCGTTTGTGCGTCACGCAGATGGCGGGCGAAGATTTTGTACATCCCAAAGTCCTGGGGCGCCTCACGTGACCGCGCGTCACTGCCCACGTCACCACGCACCGCGCGCGCGTCCGTGAGTCGTGACACGTAAATGACGCCCAGATGGCGCCAATTAACCCACAAACCTGCACGTCTTTGGAGCGCGGGAGGAAACCGAAGATCTCGGAGAAAACCCACGCGGGTCACGGGGAAAACGTGCAGACTCCGTACAGACAGCGCCCGTAGTCGGGGTCGAACCCGTGTGTCTGGCGCTGCAAGCGCTGTAAGGCAGCAACTCTACCGTACCCCTGCCTCGGGGGGCGGAGCCGGCCTGGAACCCCCTCCCCTCTCCCGAAACCCCCCCCCAAAGCCTGTCACACACTCCCAATGGCCACGGGGCACAGAGACTGCTGTGGTGTAACTAAAGATAATAGCGGGTGTTGGTACGAAAAGTAGCAGAGGTCAGCCAGCTCCTCACACCCTGGTCAAATGCCCCTGGCCCTCTGTGCTCACAGGGTTTAATGGTAAAAAAAAACAGAGGCATGGCTGTCCCTAACCCCCATATTACTCCCAAACACACACACACACATTGACAGACACTGTGTCAGCCTGTAATTTGTAGAGAGCCACAGATCAAAGCACGAGCACAAAGTGCTGGAGTAACCCAGCGGCTCAGGCAGCCTCCGACTATCTTTGATCCGGCTTTATCTTGCACGAAAGCAGTCCAGTCCAGTTTAGTTTAGTTTATTGGCACGTGTATACTGAGGTACGGTGAAAAGCTTTTGTCGCGTGCTAACCAGTCAGCGGAGAGACAATACGTGATTACAATCCCGCCGTTTACAGTGTGTAGATACGTTATTGCCTTTACCATGTGTTCCGAGAGAAAACATTCACTGGGCCTGATCTCAGCTCAGATTGCTGCAACTTAGATTGGGGCAACGGACCCCCCAAACATTAAGTATCAAACCGCTCGCCTCCAGATTCAGGGACAGTTTCTTCCCAGCTGTTATCGGGCAACTGAACCGTCCTACTAATTAGAAAGCTGCCCTGAGCTACTATCTGCCTCACTGAGACCCTCGGACTGTCTTTGATCGGACTTCTCTGGACTTTTCCTTGCAGTAATCGTTATTCACGTTGTTCCCCTTATCCTGTATCAGTGCACTGTGGGCGGCTCCATTGCAATTGTGTGTTGTCCTTCCGCTGGCAATAGACAATAGGTGCAGGAGGAGGCCATTCGGCCCTTCGAGCTAGCACCGCCATTCAATGTGATCACGGCTGATCATCCCCAATCAGTGCCCCGTTCCTGCCTTCTCCCCATATCCCCTGACTCCGCTATCTTTAAGAGCCCTATCTAGCTCTCTCTTGAAAG
This sequence comes from Okamejei kenojei, assembly GCA_035221665.1. Classification (NCBI taxonomy): domain Eukaryota; kingdom Metazoa; phylum Chordata; class Chondrichthyes; order Rajiformes; family Rajidae; genus Okamejei; species Okamejei kenojei. Next base: position 15,213,660 of record CM069166.1, on the reverse strand, counting down.
CATCCAGAGAACCTGCCTCCCCCACCCTCTGTGGCAGAGAATTCCACAGACTCACCACTCTCTGTGAGAAAAAGTGTTTCCTCGTCTCCGTTCTAAATGGCTTAGTCCTTATTCTTAAACTGTGGCCCCTGGTTCTGGATTGCACGCAACAAAAGCTCGCAACATCACGTGGGCGGCACGGTGGCGCAGCGCTATAGTCGCTGCCTTACAGCGCTCGCAGCGCCGGAGACCCGGGTTCGATCCCGACTACGGGTGCTGTCTGTACAGAGTTTGCACGTTCTCCCCGTGACCTGCGTGCGTTTTCAGCAAGATCCTCGGTTTCCTCCCACACTCCAAAGACGTGCAGGTTTGTAGATTAATTGGCTTGGTGTAAATTGTAAATTGTCCCGAGCGTGTGTGGGATAGTGTGACTGTGCGGGATCGCTGGGCGGCGAGGACCCGGTGGGCCGAAGGGCCTGTTTCAGCGCTGTAACTCTAAACTAAACCGAACTAAAAGCTTTGCACTGTATATTGGAACAACAAGAACATGGAGAGGTGCGGTTTCACATCGGGACCCTTCTTCAGAGAGGTCAAAGCTGAATCTCTCGTTGACTAAACATATTTTGCTTTCCTCAGTTTATAAAGAAAGGCTTCTCACCTTCAGTTAGTTACTGTGCCCCCACCTACATCAAAAATCTGCTTACCCACCACACCACCTCCAGGTCCCTCCGGTCGGCCGCCTTGGTAGCGTGTGGGTAGCGTGTGGGTAGCGTGTGGGTAGCATGTGGGTAGGGCACGTGTGGGTAACGTGTGGTAGCGTGGTAGCGTGGTGTAGTGTGTGGGTAGCGTGTGGTAGCGTGTGGGTAGCGTGTGGTAACGTGTGGGTAGTTGGTAGCGTGTGGGTAGCGTGTGGTGTGGGTAGTGGGTAACGTGTGGGTAGCGTGTGGTAGTGTGGGGGTGGGTAGCGTGTGGGTAGCGTGTGGTAGCGTGTGCGTGTGGGTAGCGTGTGGGTAACGTGGTAGCGTGTGGGGTAAGCGTGTGGTAGTTGGGTAGCGTGTGGGTAGCGTGTGCGTGTGGGTAGCGTTTGGGTGTGGGTAGTGTGGGTAGTGTGCGTGGGAGTGTGTGGTAGCGTGTGGTGACAGCGTGTGGGTTCGTGGAGTGTGCGTGGGGTGTGGGTAGCGTGGCGTGTGGTAGCGTGTGATCGCCCGTGGTAGCGCGTGGGAGTGTGGTGGTACGCGTGGGTCGAGTGGGTAGTGTGTGGGTAGCACGTGGGGTAGCGTGTGGGCAGCGTGTGGTCGCTCCAGGATTTCGTCCGCACGAAAATCTTTCGCGCCACAGCCTGTCGCGTAACTGACGGCCAAAGTGGGACAGGCCCAAGACCCCGGCGTGACGCAACGTCTCACCTCCAACAGCAGCAGAAGCAGGCAAACGATCGCCGAGCTCGGCCTGGGGCTCACGGCCGTTGCGATCCGGATCCGCCCCCACTCCTACTCCCAGAGCGGGGCCAAGACGATTGGAGATAGTCACAAAATGCAGGAGTAACTCAGCGGGACCGGCAGCATCTCTGGAGAGAAGCAACGGGTGACGTTTCGGGTTGAGACCTTTCTTTCAGACTGAAGAAGAGTCTCGACCCTAAACATCACCCATTGCTTCTCTCCAGAGACGCTGCTGCTCCCGCTGAGTTACTCCGGCATTTTGTGTCCATCTTCAAATGGCGTCACGCGGTCCACACGGCAGTGCGGACGCAAGATGGCGCGCGGGACCGTCACTACCGGCCTGTTGCCTAAATGATGGCCAAGTGGGACAGGCCCTTTACTGAACATCCCGCGGTCTCGGCAGAAGCTCAGGGGCGACCGGCCGCGCCTTTGCGGTTGCAGCTCCTAGACTGTGGAACAGCGTCCCTCCTCCCATCAGAACTGCCCCCTCCATCGAGACTTAAAACTCATCTTTACTCTCAAGCCTTCCTTGACGTCCTCTGAGGGAGCGCTGTATGTGTGTATCTACGTACGTATTGTTAGATCTATGAACCACTGTTGTATAACGTTAGTACCTGCACCAAGGTAAAGCACTTTGGTCAAGGAGAGTTGTTTTTAAATGTGCTATAGAAATAAAATGGACTTGACTTGAGCGAGGCAATTGAGGGTAGAGTCCGTACCCAGTGGCGCTGTCTCTGCTGAGGACCCCCGGACCGAGATGACCAGCGGGGCCTTTACCTGGCAGGGTCACCGATCTTCAGACTGAAAGACGGGTTCTGACCCGAGACGTCCTCTCCAGAGATGCTGCCTGACCCGTTGAATTCTTCCAGTGCCTTCTGTTTCTCCTCGCGAGATGTGATCGTTGTTCCTGGGTTGCGTTGGAGCTGCCGAGCCGAGCCATGACACAACCAGCGTACGCCTGTACTCTCACCTTCCCTGTCCAGAAGGTGTCCCTGGAGCTGTTCGATATCGAGTCTTGAACCCACAGCTTCAAGATTCAAGATTCAAGAGAGTCTATTGTCGTGTGTCCCTGACAGGACAATGACATTCTTGCTCTGCTTCCAGCACAACAGAACATAGTAGGCATTGACTACAGAACAGATCAGTGTGTCCATATACCATTATATAAATATATACACACATGAATAAATAAACTGATAAAGTGCAAAGAACAGATAATGGGTTATTAATGTCCAGAGTTTTGTCCGAGCCTGATGGCTGTGGGGAAGTGGCTATTCCTGAACCTGGTCGTTTGCAGTCTTCAGGCTCCTGTACCTTCTACCTGAAGGCCAGCGGGGAGATGAGTGTGTGGCCAGGATGGTAATGGGTCCTTGAAGATGCTGCCAGCCTTTTTGAGGCAGCGACTGCGATATATCCTCAATGGAAGGAAGGTCAGAGCCGATGATGGACTGGGCAGTGTTTACTACTTTTTGAAGTATTTCCCTCTCCAGGGTGCTCAAGTTGCCGAACCAAGCCACGATGCAACCTGTCAGCAAGCTCTCTACTGTGCACCTGTAGAAGGTCGAGAGAGTCCTCCTTGACAGACCGACTCTCCGTAATCTTCTCAGGAAGTAGAGGCGCTGATGAGCTTTCTCAATAATTGCATCAGTGTTCTGGGACCAGGAGAGATCTTCACAGATGTGCACGCCCAGGAATTTTCTGGCCGGCAGTCGGACACCAGTCAGGATGCACGGACAACTTAGTTTAGCTTCGTCTAGTTTAGAGAACAGGCCCTTCGGCCCACCGCGACCGTGTCGACCAGCACTAATACTATCCCCCACTCACTTATACCAAACAAATTAACTTAAAAACCTGTACACCTTTGGAGTGTGGGGGGAAACCAAAGATCTCAGCTCAGGTCACGGGGAGAACGTGCAAACTCCGTACAGACAGCGCCCGTGGTCGGGATCGAACCCGGGTCTCCGGCGCTGCATTCGCTCTGAGGCAGCAACTCTACCGCTGCGCCACCGGGCCACCCTCAGGCCCAGGCTCCTGCCGACGAGAGTCTTTAACCCCTCTTTAAAAGGGCCCGGATAGGCTGGATGCGGAGAGGATGTTTCCACTAGTGGGAGAGTCTAGGACCGGAGGGCACAGCCTCAGAATTCAAGGACGTACTTTCAAAATATTTTAGCCAGAGGGTGATGAATCTGTGGACGGCTGTGCAGGCCCAGTCAACAGACAATAGACAATAGGTGCAGGAGTAGGCCATTCGGCCCTTCGAGCCAGCACCGCCATTCAATGTGATCATGGCTGATCATCCCCAATCAGTACCCCGTTCCTGCCTTCTCCCCATATCCCCTGACTCCGCTATCTTTAAGAGCCCTATCTAGCTCTTTCTCGAAAGCATCCAGAGAACCGGCCTCCACCGCCCTCTGAGGCAGAGAATTCCACAGACTCACCACTCTCTGTGAGAAAAAGTGTTTCCTCGTACTCCGGTTCAAATGGCCTTACTCCTTATTCTTAAACTGTGTGGCCCCTGGTTCTGGACTCCCCCCCAACATCGGGAACATGTTTCCTGCCTCTAGTGTGTCCAAGCCCTTAACAATCTTATATGTTTCAATGAGATCCCCTCTCATCCTTCTAAACTCCAGAGTGTACAAGCCCAGCCGCTCCATTCTCCCTCAGCATATGGCAGTCCCGCCATCCCGGGAATTAACCTTGTAAACCTACGCTGCACTCCATCAATAGCAAGAATGTCCTTCCTCAAATTAGGGGACCAAAACTGCACCCAATACCTCCAGGAGTGCGTCTCACTAGGGCCCTGTCACTGCAGAGGACCTCTTTGCTCCTGTATTCGATTCCTCTCGTTTATAAAGGCCAACATGCCATTCGCTTTCTCCACTTTGCCAGGCATCGGATATCTTTGAGGCAGAGATAGATAGATTCTTGATCAGTCGGGTGTCTGGAGGTTTTGGTGGAGAAGGCAGGAGGAACAAATGGGGTCTTCTTTTTCTTTTTTTTGGGGAGGGGGAAAAAAAGAGATAGATCAGCGAGATTGAAAGGCGGGGGTCGACTCGATGGGCCGAAGGGCCTCATTCTGCTCCGACATTTTTTCTGAACATGAGCGATGAAAACAGAGCAGGTGGCAACGTATTCAGAGTTTCATGGCTGCCTCTCGTCTGCGTCCTGGGGATCCGTACACTTCGCCCAGTGTGGGGGCCCCTTTCATCTAGCAAGGGCAGGGACATTCGCTAAACTGCCTTTCAGGTGGACTAATATGGTGGCAGGCGATGTGAGGCCAGTGCGGGGATATATCGCAGGCCCTCCGTTGAGACCCTGACAACGGCAAGCTGTCCCTGCGGGCCGCTGCTCCTAATGAAGGCACACGCTGGGACTGGCTGCTCCAGGCTCGGCCCTTCCCCCTCTGCTGAGGCAGGAGCTGTGGCACTTTAAAGTCTTGTTTTACACTGTGTTCAATTTAAAAAGTCATTTACTCCCTCCCCTACCCTCACCACTCTCCCTCCCAAAAACAACCAAAAACTTAAAATAACTAACCCTAATAACACTCTTAAAACGTCACAAACACCAACTCGGCTCCCCACTCTCTTCCCACCTCTCTCCCCTCTTTCTTCCCTCTTTCTCTCTCCCCTCCCTCTCTCCCTCTCTCTCCACTTTTCCTCCCTCTCCCCCTCACTCTCTCTTCCTACTTCTCCACTTTTCTCTTCCTCTCTCCCATTCCCTCTCCCCCCCCCCTCCTCTCTTGCCATCTCTTTCCCCTCTCTTCCCCCTCTCCCCTATCCCTCTTCCTTCTCCCCACTTCTCCCCTCTTCCCTGTCTCTCCCTCTCTCCTCTCTCTCTCTCCCCATTCTTTCCCACTCTAGATCCCTCCTCTCTCTGTCTGTGAATTTCTCTGCCTCAAGAGGGGCGGTGGAGGCCGGTTCTCTGGATGCTTTCAGCGAGAGTAGATAGGGCTCTTAAAATAGCGGAGTCAGGGTATGGGGAGAGAAGAACGGGGGTACTGTTTGGGGATGATCTGCCCCATGATCACATGAATGCGGTGCTGGCTGAAGGGCCGAATGGCTACTGCACCCATTGTCTTTTGTCTCTCATTCTTATCTCCACGTCTCCAAACTTCTTCTCCACCTCTCCCCTCTTCCCTACCCTCTCTCTCTCCATTCCTCCCTCTCTCTCCCCTTCTCTTACCTTCTCTCTCCCCTCTC